>KV735473.1:0-10717 GCA_000500225.2 Phytophthora pinifolia | reverse complement strand
AGAGTACCATGAGAATCGGCCCTTATTATACGGGCCAACATGGTAGTACTCTACACGAAGATTTGAAGCTCCCATTTCACTATTTCGCTTGGGTGACTTGTGCTGCGCATGAAGTGAAGCTCGTGATGCTTTGTGAATGTAGTGACAGCAAGAAAAGGTCGCCATTACAGCACGCTTTGTGAGTTTGGTGTTGACTCGGTGAATGATGGAAAAGTCGGCGCCTAGTTTCACTGGATAGGAGATTGATTCTCCTAATAACTTTTGGTCCACCGAAGCTAAGGACTAGCAGTAGTAGTTGCGTGAAGGTCAATCGTCCTTGCTCGACTCCTGTATTGCCTGCACTTGGACCCAAACTAGTGAATCTGATAAGGGTTCTGCATAGGTAGTTCAACTCAAGCGATAGAGATACATGTACTGTACGTGCTCGACCATCTCTTCATAGAGGACATACAACAACAAAGACCGCTTCCGAGCAAGCTGCTCATAGCTTGCTACAAAATTGTTACCGTACTGGCATCGACATTTACACCTCTTCACCTTTTCTTACCAGCTGCATGAGATCTACCAAATCCAGCCCGACGTGATCGCATCGTACGTTGCCTTGCGCACAAGAGGCGTGTTTGCTCCGCGGGGCTGATAGAAAAGCAGTGGAGCCGACGACGGAATCCACGAATACGTGTCCACGAAGTCCGAGACTGTGACACCCACGCAGCGCTTGGTCTTCTTGCAAGCTGATACAACGTTCGTGTAGATGCCCACCTGCTGCTGCTGCTCGCTCACGGTGGGGTTAGCCGTGTCCGTCTTTACATCCAGGTCTGTGATCGCGACGTCCATGTTTTTCAGAGTGAAGCGCCGCAGGTTGTCAAAAATCTTGGCTCCCAAAACGGTGTCATTGTTGGCGTAGTGCGACTGAAAACCGACGCCTTCGATCCACACTTTGTGGCCCCTCAGCGACGTCACCATCTCTAACACGGCATCGGACTTGTTGTTCGCAACATTGATACCGAAGTCGCTGTAGTACAGCTTGCCCTTGAGTCCGAGCTCTGCCTTGACGGCGCCGGCCGTCCTGAAGGCAGCCGAAATATACTCTTTGCCGGCCTTCTTGAACCAGAAGGATTCACGGTACGAGCCGTCCTCTTCCATGGCACTGCTGACGACGTCCCAGGCGGAGCATGAGTCGCCAAAGTGCGTCATGGTCTCGTTGATGTAGTTTGACATCGCCACCAGCAGTTCGGCCTTCTCCAGACCCTCCAACCACTCAGGGACGTTCTCGTGCTGTAAATGAAACGGAAAAGCGTTAGAGCCGTGGGTCCCTTGTCACTCGCCAGTTCAAGACTTACCGAAACAATAGTGGGGCATCGGACTTGAGCTCCTATCTTGGTGGCGTAGGCGACGATTTTGTCGGCCTCCTCGAATGTAAAGACACCGTGCTTGGCCTCAATGGCATTCCACTACAGATTCACAAGCGGACACTGGGTAAGCAACAACAGGAGAGCCTGATCCATACGGAAACTACGCGCCTTCATGTTGCCCGGAGTGATCATTCCGAAGTCGCTAGTGTCGTTCAACTCCGCAATGTAGTATTTGTCGCTCAGTTGCTTGACGTTGGTAAGCGTGCCCGTGTACTTGCTTCCCATACTTTTGGCCAGGTCGTTCAGACCCTTACTGTCCGTGTACGTAGATTCGATCGTCACACGGGGGTCGGCGACGGCGACGGCCAGCGAGCCAAGCGCCAGCGCAATAGCGGTGTACATCATGTTCGAGTCGGGGCGTTCGCGCAGAGAAGCAAAGAACGGGGGATGGCACAGAGCGGCGAAAATGGAGAACTGGACGGACGTACGAACCACATCCCATCGCAAAATGGTTTCTTGGTTCGGTCCATGCAGCGTATGTAAGGGCGGGCGATTGCGCTTTACTTAAGTATGGAGCTTCCTATTATCCCTGCTGATATCCCTGCTGGTGCAGTGAAGCAGGACCAGCAATGGGGACTCAAGTCAGCAAATTGCCGACGGCAACAACCAGACACGGAGCGGACCAAAACTTCACAGCGTCACAGCGAAGTGCATGACAGATGGTTCCCAGTGGCGGCAGAAGGATGAAAACGGGCACCCCAATAGAAGCTGGATGAGCTACACCGAAAAAGAAATGCCCCGGGGGTTTCTCGTGGTCTGGCGATCGCTTTGTTTTTGCTGTGGTTTTCAGGTTTCAGATTCGGATTGCATGCTCTTGTTGTAAGCACAATTCAATGTACTAGTGATAGTTTTCTCACGTGGCCTCGCGATTCGATCGCGACAACGACCTTTTGCATTGGAGTGACCCTGGCGAAGGCTCCTATACTTCGAAGAAGTACATTGTATGATACGTCATTCAAGCATCGTCTTCCTAAAAGTCTCAAATATCATACAACGTTCGCCAGGTCACTTCAATTGTTGCCGGTCACTTACATTTGAATTGTGCTTACAACAACCTATCCAAATACCCTCCCTCCTTGGCCAGCTCGTAGAAGACGCCGTGCCGGTCCTTCACCAAGTTGTGAGGACTGTCGAACTCTACCACGCGGCCGTCGCTCAACACCAGGATGCGGTCCGAGTCCAGCACCGTGCCCAGCCGATGCGCGATCGTCAGCACCGTCGCGTCGCAGAAGTCCCGGTTGATCATCCGCTGCAGCTTCTTCTCCGTCGCGTGGTCGATGGACGCCGTGGCCTCGTCCATCACCACGATGCGGCTCCGCGTCAGCAGCGCGCGAGCCATGCACAGCATCTGCCGCTCGCCCACGCTGAAGTTGTCGCCGTTCTCGCTGAGCTCGTACGCCAGCTGGCCCTCCAGACTCGCCACCTGCGCCTTCATGTCCACCTTCTCCAGCGCGCTCCAGATAGCGGCGTCCGTGAACTCGTCGAACGGGTCCATGTAGCCTCGCAGCGAGCCCTTGAACAGCACGGGCGACTGCGGAATGATACTCAGCTTGGACCGCAGAGTGCGCAGCGGCATGGTGGCGATGTCCGTGCCGTCAATGAGGATGCGGCCGGACACGAGCTCGTTGATGCGGAAGAGCGCCATGGTGAGGCTGGACTTGCCTGCGCCGGTGCGTCCGACGATGCCGATCTTCTCGTTGTTGCGGATGTCGAAGGACAGGCCCTTGAGGACGAGTTGGCCGCCTTGCTTGTAGCTGAAGACGACGTCTTGGAACTGGACGGTGGAGGAACGAGGCCATGAAGCATCGGGTTCGATGACAAGCGGACGCTGACTGCCTTCAGCGGGGATGGATCCGTACTCTTGAATTCGCTCGGGGCTTACCATTTGGATTTCGACCCAAGACCAGCATTGCACTAGACCAGCAAGACCGCTGTCGACGCTAAGTGCATACGTGAATGCTAGGCCCACTAGACCAGGGGAGAGGAAGTCGCGTAGATAGACAAGCCCGGATACCACGACAAAAATGACGCCGGATCCGAGAAGCTGCATGCGAACTTGGAACCACTGCTGCGTGACGGTCTCCGAGAACCAGCACCTGCTGTTGACATCGTTGCGGATGAAGTTCTCGTTGATCATACGACCAACTGTATCCTGGCCAAACGCACGGATGACGACGACACCCTCCTCGGACTGAGAGACGTGACTGAGCACAGGAGACGATGAAACCTTCCACAAGCGGGAAATCTCTCGAGACGGTGCCAGGTAGAAGTTGGCGATCTTGACATACATCCACACGAGCGGGATGATAAGGAAACCCAAGAAGTTCATAGTGTAGACTGCCGTCGCCAACTGACAAACCGTAAAGAAGAACATGGCCAGAAGACTTCCGTATGCGAAGGGAATCATGAAATCCACAGCCGACATGTCATCACCGTACCGATTCACGATCCGTCCAATTGGGTTTGCATCGAAGAAGCGGAGAGGGGCTCTCAGCAGAGACACAGTCATGTTGTCAAAAAGCTGGCGAGATGCCCTTAGACCGACAACAGCCACAGTAGCAGTACGAACCAGCACCATGATAGCTGTGCCTGCACCAAGCCATGCGTACACTTTCACAATGTAGGCCGTATCATCTTGGTTATACAAGCCACCTTTCTGCCCGGTCCAGTGGCTCAGCCACAGATCACTTCCAATCTGAAACACCTGCCACAGCGTTTGCACCACGAACAGGAAGACGCACACCTTCATGCCGCCCAGCGAGTCGAGGTAACTCGAGAAAACCTCTTTCGACACACGACCTTCCTCACGCTCCTCATCATCAATGAGCCGACAGACATCTTTGTCCTTGCTGGCATTGGGGTTGTTGCCTTCATCCTGGCTGGCGTCGTCTTCGCATGAGCGAGGAGATACTGACAGCGTGTACGAGTACCGCGGCAAGGCGACGTCATGCCGGGTGGCCGTCAGCTTGCCACCTTCCACCAACACCTTCATGTTCGCAGCTTCACTTGCAATGATGTCGGCGCTGTGCGTCACGAGCACCACCGTCTTCTCCGCCAGCAAGTTGCAGATGCAGTCACTGAAGATCTGACTCTGCACGATCGCGTCCACAGCTGCAAGCGGCGAGTCCAGAAGCACAATGTCGGCGTCCGAGTAGCATGCACGAGCCAGGCACACGCGAGCCTTCTGTCCTCCCGACAGGTTCACACCCTTCTGGCCAATCTCAGTCGAGTCACCGCCTGGGAACTGACGCAGGTCCGGCAGCAGCCCACACGATGCGATCACGCGGATGTACTTCTCCTTGTCGTACGGCAGACCGAACAGGATGTTGTCGCGGATTGTCATGTTTTGGATCCACGTCTCCTGCGAGTAGTAGGCCACTCGACCTCGCACGAACACGCTGCCCGCCAGCTTGTCCATCTCGCCGAGCAACGCGCAACACAGTGAAGACTTGCCGCTGCCAACTGACCCGTGGACGATCACAAGGTCGCCTCTCTTGATACTGAGGTTGACGTGGCTGAGCAGTGCCGTGTCCTCGGTCCACCCGAAAGAGCCGTCCTCGATGGCCATGGCCACATGCTCAGGCTGGGCTGGGGCATCGCGGGTGACGTTTGTCGGGACGAACTCGTCAAGAGCGAGGTAGTCGGAGAATCGGTTAATAGAAATCTTGGCTTGGATGCAGGTCTGGATCACCGTAGGCAGGTCTCGCAGCGGGTCTCGGAGTGCGTTGAAGAGAGCGATGGCCGTGAAAACCTTGGCAGCCGTCAGCACCTTCTCCATAGTGATCGCGTACACAGCAAACGACACAGCCGACACCGCCAAAGGCGAACCCCACAGCACGAAGATATTAAGTGCGCCAAGGTACATGTATCGCTTGACAGCCGAAAGTTCCGTCACACGAAGCTTGTGGATCTTGTCCGCGAACTTTTCCTCCCACGCGTTGAGTTTCACGATCTGAATGGCGTTGAAGACCTCCTTGATGGTCTTCATGCGGTCGTCCTTGTACTTCATGATGTCCTCGAAGGCGTTTCCCGATAGTTTGGCGATCACAAAACTCGCGAGCATGAAAAAAGCGATCATCGCCAGACCGGCGAACGCCGCGGCGTCAATGACGGCGTACAGCATGTAAACCACCACGACGATCTGGATGGGGATGATCCACAGACTGTTGATCTGAAAGGCAGCGAACAGCACGTTGTTGACGTCGGCCGAGTAGAGGTTGGAGATGTCGACGGCCTTGGCGTCGCCCTTGCTCTGGATGCTGCGGCGCATGGCCTTGCGGAAGAGCAGCGCCTTGAGCGTCACTGTAAGCCGCAGCGCGATCAACTCGAGGTAAAACCTCATCTGCGTCGCCACCACGGCGTTGACGATCCTGGACGCGAAGAAGACGCCGAGCCACGCGCTGAGGTTGAACATGTCGATCTGCGGCGCCGCGAACACCGTGATGACGTGGTTGAGCACCGCGGGGGCGAACACGTTGCACGCCGTCGTGAAGAGCATCGCCACGCCGCACAGCAGGAACCTGCCGCCGTACGCCGTGACCATGGCCTTGAGGATGGACCCGTCGTGGCGCTCGAAGTGCCGCACGAACTCGTCGAAGGCCACGGCCGAGCGATTCTCGCCCTCGAGCTCCCACAGGTCGTCGTTGTCGAGCTGGCGTTGATTGCCGGTGCTCATCATGGGATTGGCGAACGAGAAGAAGAGGCGTGACAACAAAGAGGCCGTGCCAGGCGTGGACTGCGCGAGATGCAGCTTCTGCTTGGTGCGGTCCACGTCGTTGGCAGTCGCGGCATTGGGGAACGTGGAGTAGCGCGGCTGCTTGGTGTCCGTGGCCGGAGACACGAGCGCCTCACTGTCGGTCTGAAGCGACGCCGTCATGGCCAGCGACTTGACTTGAGCTCTTCCAGGCCAATTGACAACTGAAAGGTCCGGAGGCAGCCACGGTATGAGTGTATCGATCGGAAGGCTATAGTGAAAGCAAGTGAGTGGAATTGACGGATTGCCAATCATGAGGATAGCTTCGGCTTAGTCGAACCGGTACGTCGGGGTCCGGCACCGGAAGTCAGCTCCGTTGACTGGCTGGCGTGAGGTCCTCGTATGCTGGTACATGTCCCTGCCAGGCTGGCGACGGAACAATTGACAACTATCACACTTCAACAAAAAAACATCTTCATCCGTCTACAACAAAGTACCAAGACACCCTCCCTCCTTGGCCAGCTCGTAGAAGACGCCGTGCCGGTCCTTCACCAAGTTGTGGGGACTGTCGAACTCTACCACGCGGCCGTCGCTCAACACCAGGATGCGGTCCGAGTCCAGCACCGTGCCCAGCCGATGCGCGATCGTCAGCACCGTCGCGTCGCAGAAGTCCCGGTTGATCATCCGCTGCAGCTTCTTCTCCGTCGCGTGGTCGATGGACGCCGTGGCCTCGTCCATCACCACGATGCGGCTCCGCGTCAGCAGCGCGCGAGCCATGCACAGCATCTGCCGCTCGCCCACGCTGAAGTTGTCGCCGTTCTCGCTGAGCTCGTACGCCAGCTGGCCCTCCAGACTCGCCACCTGCGCCTTCATGTCCACCTTCTCCAGCGCGCTCCAGATAGCGGCGTCCGTGAACTCGTCGAACGGGTCCATGTAGCCTCGCAGCGAGCCCTTGAACAGCACGGGCGACTGCGGAATGATACTCAGCTTGGACCGCAGAGTGCGCAGCGGCATGGTGGCGATGTCCGTGCCGTCAATGAGGATGCGGCCGGACACGAGCTCGTTGATGCGGAAGAGCGCCATGGTGAGGCTGGACTTGCCTGCGCCGGTGCGTCCGACGATGCCGATCTTCTCGTTGTTGCGGATGTCGAAGGACAGGCCCTTGAGGACGAGTTGGCCGCCTTGCTTGTAGCTGAAGACGACGTGCTCGAACGAAATGGTACCGGTACTGGGCCATTGCTGACTTGGTTCGATGGCTAATATGCCCTGTTCACCCTCGGGGGGAATGGAGGCATACGCCATGATCCGCTCGGGGCTGACCATCTCGATTTCCAACCACGACCAGACGTGGACCAGCCGTGATAGGCGACTGTCGATGCTTAACGCATACGTGAAGGCGACACCGACAAGCCCAGGCGAAAGGAAGCTGCGCAGGTAGACCAAGGAGGACACTACGGCAATCACGACTCCAGCGCCGATGAGTTCCATGCGAATCTGGAACCACGTTGTCACCACAAAATCGCAAAACCAAGCTCGAGCGTTCACATCATTCCGCTGAAAGTTCTCGGCCAGTGTTTGATCCACGCAGCCTTGCCCAAATGCTCGAATCGTGGTTACACCGTCTTCTGCCTGGGAAATATGGCTGAGAACTGGAGATGACGCCACTTTCAAGAGCCTCGAAATCTCTCGAGACGGCAGCAGGTAGAACTTCGCGAACTTTACGTACAGGAACGCGAGCGGAACGATCAATATGCCAAGAAATCGAACGATGTAGATTGCCGTCACGAGTTGGGCGAACGTGAAAAAGATCGACACCAAGAAACTTCCCGTCGAAAACGGAAGCCCGTTCTCGATTGAGGCCATGTCGCTTCCAAAGCGATTCACGATCCGGCCGATTGGGGTAGCGTCAAAGAATCGCAAAGGTGCATGCAGCAACCCATGCGTCAGCTGACAAAACATGTCACGGGCAGAGTGGAGTCCCGCCGTGACAGTTGTTACAGCTCTTGCGAGCACCATCAAAGCGCTTCCTCCACCCAACAGCGCGTACACCGACATGTTGTACTCCGTTCGTGAAGCATCGTACGTATTGCCCTTCTGCCCAGTCCAGTGACTGAGCCACAGATCACTTCCAACCTGACAGCCCTGCCACAGTGACTGAATCACGAGCAGCAGCACCAGCACTTTCAGTCCTCCCATCGCGTTATAGTATTGCCAAAAGACGGCTGCAGATACTCGACCTTCTTCCCGCTCTTCGTCTTCGATCAGCCGACCAGCACTCTTTAAACCTTCGTCGGCGTCTTCCTCAGCCTCCAACGTGTCCTTATCGAAGCGTTTGACCGATGTCTGCGTTGCAAAGTGGCTTCGAGCGTATTGTGTATCTTGCCTCTCAACCAACACGAGACCTTCGGCGACTGAAACCTTGCAATTGGCCACGTCCGACGAGATGACGTCTGGGCTGTGCGTCACGAGCACCACCGTCTTCTCGGCCAGCAGTCCGCAGATGCACTTGCTGAAGATCTCGCTTTGAACAACAGCGTCCACTGCAGCGAGGGGCGAGTCCAGAATGAACACGTCCGCGTCTGAATAGCACGCTCGTGCCAGACTCACGCGTGCTTTTTGACCGCCGGAGAGGTTGATCCCCTTTTGCCCAATCTCCGTTTCGTCGCCGCCAGGGAATTGACGCAGATCCGGTAGAAGACCGCAAGCGTCCAGGACTTTCTTGTACTTGTCAGCATCGAAGGCGTGGCCGAAGAGGATATTCTCACGGATGGTCATGTTCTGGATCCACGGTTGCTGCGCGTAGTACGCCACTTTTCCATTCACGAAAACTTTGCCGTCGGTTTTCTCCATCTCGCCCAGCAACGCCGAGCAAAGCGACGACTTTCCAGAGCCAACCGGTCCATGAACGACAACGAGATCACCTTTCTTCACTGTGAGGTCCACGTTCGTCAGAACTGAAGAACTGTCCTCGATCCAGGAGAAGGTGCCGTGCTCGACGTGGACTGCAACGTCAGTGGGAATGGCCGGATCATCACGATTCACGTTGCTCGGATCGACTTCGTGGAGTGCAAGGTAGCCTGAAATGCGGTCCAGGGAAATCTTGGCTTGGAGACACTGCTGGATAATACTAGGGAAGTCACGCAGCGGGTCTCGCAGTGAGTTAAACAGAGCAATCGCAGTGAACACCTTCGCCGCCGTCAGTATTTCGTCCATCAGCAGCGTGTAGACAGCAAATGAGACCGTCGATATAAACAACGGCGACGCCCACAGTACGAAGATAGTTCCACACATAGCGTACACAAACCGTGCCAAAGCTACTAGCTCGAGTTCTCGTAGAGCGAGCAGCTTCTCTTCAAACTTGCCTTCCCACGCGTTGAGCTTGACGATCTGGATAGCACCGAAAACCTCCTTCACCAGTTTCATGCGTTCATCTTTGCGCTTCATCAACTCCTTGTATGCCACGCTTGTCCTCTTCGTGAAGAAGAAGGCTATCAACATCGACAGCCCGATGACGACAAGCCCAGCAAAGGCAGCCCAACCGAGAACATCGTACAGCATGTAGACCACGACGCCGATCTGGATGGGAAGAATCCACACTGTGTTGATCTCGTTCGCACACTGGATTACTCGCTGGATATCCGACGTATAGATGTTAGCGATGTCGACCGCCTTGTCGGCACTACGGCTCCGTACGCTACGCCGCATGGTCTTTTCGAACAGCAGCGCTCGCAATGCCACCGCTTGGCGGAACACCATCAACTGGACCTGAAAGTCCACATGCGGCGCCACCAACGCATTCGCCAGGCGAGAAGCAAAGAACGCGGCCAGCCACACGCCCAGACTCACCAGGTCCATCCTGGGCGAGGCGAACGCGTCGATCACGTGGTGCAGCACGACGGGCGCGAACAGGATGCAAGCCGTCGAGAATGCTGACGCCAGTCCGCACAGCAGGAACCTGCCGCCATAGCCGTGGACGATGGAGCGGACGATCGACTGGCCGTGATGGTCGTAATGGTGCCGGAAGTAAGCGTAGGCAGCGGCCGATCGACTGTCGTCGTCCAGCGCCAGCAGGTCCTCGTGGTTCAGCTGCCGTACGTTGCCGGTCTGCATCATGTCGTCCGCGTATGAGAGGAAGAGCCTCGAGAACAGCGACGCAGCCTGACGGCGCGGGGCTTTCGGCGACGTCGGCGGCACATGGAGGAACGTGGCGTACGCCCTGGATGACGGGGACTTCTGCAGCAGCATTAAGTTGGAGTGTGTCCGTCGTCGGGAATGATCAGAATCCTTATTCGAGGACCGCCCGCCTCAATTGCAACACGACAGTGGCATGATGGCAAATCAATTTCTGGACTGTGCTCGATTCGATAGAGGAGCCCCAACAACTTTGATAGAGGAGCCAACAACTCAACATGGCATCATTGATCTCACTTCAGGCTTGACGGGCATCATTTCCACTTTTGCAGCCGCACCCTCGATGCCCGCACGATCCACTGTGAACGTTCAGCTCCGGTGTAACGGGACACCAAAAAGAGTATTGACAAGGCGTCAATCCCATTGGACAAAAAGGTCCCGTCCGCATTAAGTGCGGACTTACGTAGGTTACATAAGTCTA
>KV735449.1:0-20365 GCA_000500225.2 Phytophthora pinifolia | reverse complement strand
CGTTTGACTGGATCCGTTTTTTTTTATTGGTCCACAAACTTTCTTTATGGCCAATTATCCAGGTTCTAGGTGAATTTAACATCCAATCAGATGTAGGCGGTGTTTTTTTGGCGATTCCACACCAGTTCGGAAATTTTGGTCAGAATTGACAATATCCAAAATAGAGATAAATACGCCTCGAAATGCTGTTAAGTCAGTGATTGTACTCGCAGAACATCAAGACACAAATCAACACAACGCTTGTTTTGCCTGTAAATATTGTATTTTTTCGGTCCGTTTTAGCAGTCTTCCTTCACTCGCTCACGCCACTGCCTTCACGTTCTAGTACACTTTTGCTTGTGCGTTTGCTTAGAGCAGAGGCGTCTGTGGGTGGTGGATCTCCACCAGAAGACGGTAGAGGCCAGCACCTGCAACACCACCGAGAAGGTCCGACACGATGGGGATCCAGAAGTAGTAGTGGTGCGACGTAAACACCTTGGTGCCCCAGCCGGCGATGGCCGTGAAGAGTCGAGGACCGAAGTCACGTGCGGGGTTCACGGCGTAACCCGTATTCATGCCGAAGGCCATACCCAGAGCCATGATCATCAAAGCGAATGCAAAGGCGTTGCCGTACTTGCCGGCGGGACGGTTCTTCGTGTCTGTGATGGCGTAGATGCTCAGTACCAGCATGGCCGTACCGATGAATTCCGTGTAGAAAGCCGTGTAGTTGGAGATGCCATCAGCAGGGTACGTCGAAAAGCTGCGCTGTGTCGTCTCTCGGTTCGGGTCGATCTTGTTCAGGTTCTGCCACTGCATGACCCAAATCGTGAACGCGCCGATGAAGGCGCCCAGCACCTGCGAGATCATGTAGCCCGGCGCCTTCCACCACGGCAGACGACCGTACACGCAGTGAGCGAGAGTGACGGCCGTGTTGAGGTTGGCGCCACTAATGCCTTCAGAGCAGTAGACGCCGAGCATGACGCCGATGCCCCAGCAAATGTTGATGCTGAGCCACGTGCCGTTGGCGTCCTGCGAGTTGGTCACCTGGTTGTTCACGCCCATGCCGAACACGATCATGACATAAGTGCCGAGGAACTCGGCGAAGCACTCACGAAGATGCACGCTCTGCACAGCGAAGCGGTAGAGGCCTGTGCGCTTCTCAGCCATGATAGGGACGAGGTCGTTCGCCTTGGGGGTGCTGGGCATGTTCGCGTAGCCGTTCTCGATCTTGTCGGCCTCGGCGTTCATTGCGAAGTTGCTCTGCTTGGGAGTTGGGGTCACGTCTTCAGTCGCGTACTGAACCATGTCGAAAGTTGTTTGATCCCGAGTCCGTCGAGGGGTTGTTCGAGTTCGATGCGTTGCGTACTTGGAAGTACAAATGAGAATGAGCGAGAGAACCAGGCAAAAGTTCGCTCCAGCCGACTCGATCCAAGTCTGCACGTGGGTTGCTGCATAGGCTGCTTGGACCTAAGCAAGCAAGGGCTTCTACTGTGGGACTTGACCGGGTCGAGAAATGCAGCGGCGATTAACAAAAAATACTAGGACAACGATGATTGACGGCACGTACCCGACCGACTCAGGTCGGCGAGAGAGCCTCTCGGTGCCGCCGGCGCCATCATCGTCGTTGTGACGGGCTTGATTTCTCAGCGGCCGCAGGCAACTTGGTGCACGGAGTCAAAGATGTGCGAGTCTGCGTTCATTTGGAGTCGCTGACTGAATGCGCCCCTGTCTCATCGACGCGTCTCAATCTGCGGCGCAGATTAACCGCAGGATTCGCGACGGATTCTGGCTCCTCGTTACTAAGTTAGTAGGGCGAAGCGAGAAGAATGGCAGATTAAGCTTCCCCAACGTTCTGGGCAATACTAAAGCTATGAAGCAAATGCACGAGTAAGATCGCACGCGCCCCAGCTCTTGTATGTATCAGAGCCGACACCTTTTCGCGCCCGAAGCGGCATGATCTCGCGAGTACAGTACGATCCCAATGGGGACAGCAGCACGTCCAGAAGAATGGCTCAGACTCAGACTCAGATTGCAAAGATCCGCGCCTCGCCTCGCGGTCAAATTGAAGGCTTGTTGTGCCGCCCCGAAGCGGATTCTGTGGTAGGGCGTGGGTTTCTCGAATCCAGCAGAGCTCAACACGACACTGCCGGGCACGTTGAATGCTCACTTCGCACGATGCTTTGTTATTGCAACAGTGTTGGGCTACTTAGTCGGACCAAAGTTCGGATCAACCAGACTCGTCATTTCGGCTTTGGCGACCTCGAGCGCAAGGGTTTTGCTTAGGTGCGCTCAATACAGCTCTGCTACGCTCACTCGAGCTGTGCCACGCTGTGTAGTCGGAAGAGAATGGTCGGAATCAACTTCGAGCAAAAAGACAACGAGCTCCTTCGGACATATGTGAACGCTTAGTGTATGGGTAGTTATTATATGAAGCGCGACCAATGAAGACTAAAGTCGCCGACTCGGACTGCTACTCGCGCAAGCCAGTTGTGACTTCGCTGCTCAGTACGATGGAGCCGTAGCTGCTAGAACGTCAAACGTTGATTCTCCTTAAGGAAGCGTCTGGTGCGGGTGGTGGATCTCCACCAGAAGACGGTACAGCCCTGCGCCAGCAACACCACCGAGCAGCGGACCCACGATGGGGATCCAGAAGTAGTGGTTGCGCAGCGTGAACACCTTGGAGCCGTAGCCAGCGCACAGCGTGAAGAGACGAGGACCGAAGTCACGCGCGGGGTTCACGGCGTAACCCGTGTTCATGCCGAAAGCCATACCCAGAGCCATGATCATCAAAGCGAAGGCGAAGGCGTTGCCGTACTTGCCGGCGGGACGGTTCTTCGTGTCCGTGATGGCGTAGATGCTCAGTACCAGCATGGCCGTACCGATGAACTCCGTGTAGAAGGCCGTGTAGTTGGAGATGTTGTCGCTAGGGTACGTGGCAAAGCTGCTCTGCGTCGTCTCTCGATTCGGGTCGATCACGTTCAGGTTCTGCCACTGCATGACCCAAATCGTGAACGCGCCAATGAAGGCGCCCAGCACCTGCGAGATCATGTAGCCCGGCGCCTTCCACCACGGCAGACGGCCGTACACGCAGTGAGCGAGAGTGACGGCCGTGTTGAGGTTGGCGCCACTAATGCCTTCAGAGCAGTAGACGCCGAGCATGACGCCGATGCCCCAGCAAATGTTGATGCTGAGCCACGTGCCGTTGGCGTCCTGCGAGTTGGTCACCTGGTTGTTCACGCCCATGCCGAACACGATCATGACATAAGTGCCGAGGAACTCGGCCATGCACTCACGAAGGTGCACGCTCTGCACGGCGAAGCGGTACAGGCCGGTGCGCTTCATGTTGGCCGGGTTGGCCTTGGGGGTCAGCGGCATATCGATGTAGCTGGCCTCGTGCTTGCCTTCGAGGTCGTCGAACGGCTGCAGCACTCGGTTGGCGGACGACGCCACATCCGGGGTCTGGTTGGAGGGGAACGGAGCCATCGTTGGGGTAGTCGGGGGCGTGGGCGGACTGGGTGGTGTGGTGAAGGCGATGATGGCTCGACCTCGGATGTGCTCGCTTGGAGTCAAAAAGGAGAATGAGCAGGAGTGTACATGTAGCCCAAGTCTCTTGGATTGGGAGCCAGAGCCCTGACGCGAGTGCTGCCGAGCAAGTTCAACGCTGCCTGGGGCCACTCTCGCTCATCCTGCCAGCTTGCGCATCATGCGGCGACACTCGATGGGGCCGTAAACTGTCAAAGCGGAGCAGCACGAGCGACCGCGAGGTCGAAAAGTTCAACGGCAGATCGAGGAACGGAAGAAGCTGGCCCCAGCTTCAAGGTGGCGGGGCCACTACGACGGCAACTACAAGCTGACTGACGGCTTCAAATCCCGATACCTGACGGATGGAAATCGCCAGCACAGCGCCCCAAGCAGCTTCTCGCTAGCCGTGGCATCCATGCGCGATTAGCGAGTTTCACTGGCTGAAGTAGCGTGGCCCGAGGCGAATGATCTCGAACGGTTGGGCGACATCATGAGGAGTGACCCAGTATTCCAGTGAAATCCATTCTCTTGTACTGTACCGGCTCACCCGCTGAATTTTCGACCATACGAGGAATGCGAGTGCTCCCTTGAGTCGTCCTGAGCGCGAGATCGCGTTAGATGCGCGCCGCGCTGCAAATTAAGGCTGACGTGCGCGCTATTAACCCCTACTAACGCAGTACATGTACAGTATGTAGTTTGGAGTGTTCTGCTTTCAGCTTGGATCGGATTCGACAGGTACAGAGACCCAAGATTAAATACTCTGTGGTCCGGTGTCTATGTGGTCTTTGTTCGTAGGAACGGTGTGCGCTTCGGCATGCGTTAGTCCAGCGATTTCGTCGTCGTGACGCGCGCGGGCTGGCCGGGGGCTGCAGTGAATTAACCGCAGCCTCCACCTGCCAGCTTCAATGACTGACTCACCAGAAGCTCCAGCACGATGACTGTGGGGCTTCTGGTGGCTCTTCCTCTATTTTGGCCAGCTTTCCGGAGCGCCTTCACCTTTGCTGGTGTGGTCATAACTCTGAGTATTGACTCTTGACATGAAGAGTGTGCGTAAGTGGGTGTTGTAGCCGACGGAAGGCTGAGTGGAGGAAAACTGGTACACGGACCGAGAAATACAAGATGTACCGAGAGCAAAAGGCACGGCGCTGCGGTACGTCTTGTTGCTTTGTGAGTAGGAATCACTCGACGGTGCTGTAACTACACCTCTCTTCGTCAAAACTGGACATTGTGGACATCGTTCTTCGACCAACGCTTCATGGGAGCACTTTCGCTTCTGATTTAACTCAGCTTTCATCCGTGATACGAAAGTCAGCATTTGAAGAGCAACCGTTGCTGCAATAAATGGCCACAAGGAACTCAATATATTGAGAACGGGTCTTCAGTTCCAGAACATGATCGCGAGCGCGTTGAACGACTTGTCTTCGTGGCGGGCCTTGGCCTCGGTCGAAAAAAACTCCATCTCCGGCAGGTAGTGCGCCGCTGGGACCTCAGAATCGCTACGAGTGACGTCCTCGGCCGTGTCCTTGATCGGGTGGCTCTTCGTGTCGTCCTCTTTGAATGGAACGATGCCGAACGTCGAGCCTCCGTAAACGGAATTCTCCTCCCACACCAGCTCTTCGTCGCTGATGTCCGGCTCCATGAAGGCGCAGTCGGCCTCACGTCGAAAGTCACAAACTTCATTCAGCCCACAGCCAGTAAATACTAAACCGGTTGTGGGCAGGGATCCCGAAAAATAAATTATCGGAACAGTATATTTCTATTGCTCTGATTGTTTATTTATTTTCGGTAATTTTGGTCAGCAAAAGTAATTAATTTCAAAATTTTGAAACTCGGTTTCTTTATTTTTCCGTTTTCGAGCACCAGCCAAAGTTGTTGGTCGTGGGCTCCCGATTCATTCGTCGGCAGCTGGCGATAGCTGTGTTTCCGGTTCACTTTAACATTCGCAGCCAACCCCAAGCCTCCAATTCGAGCCCTGTCGCCATGCCCACCAACCGTGTGGCCACTTCGCAGTCGCCCAAGGTCTTCACGCCCAAGCAGATCGCGGCCTTCTTCTTCAAGCCCGTGCTGGATGAGGAAGGAGAGCTGACGGGCTACCAAATCTGCAAGGTGTGCAATAAACGCCGCAAGATTGCGCCGAATAACGGCTACACCAACTTGGTGACGCATGTTCGCTCGGCTCACCCAGCCTTTGAGAGCGAGATGCGCGATGCCAGCGTTGCCGCGACTGGAACGCTCGTACCTTGGGTGAGCCAGAAGGCGTCAACCCGCTTTGTGTGGATCAAGTGGGTTGTCGAAGGCAATTTGCCTCTCTCCTTTTGCGAGTCGAAGGAGACACGCAAGTAAGTTCACATATTTTATTTGAGTATTTCGCTATTTTGCTAATTTGTTTTTTATGTCTGTCAGATATGCAAATTTGGCACCAGTGTCTGTTGACACGCTGGTCGTCAATATGGAGGGCGTGACCAAGGCAGTGGAGGGACTCATCGGGGAGGACATGCCCGACGAGTTTGGCATCATGCTAGACGGCTGGACCCACCGTGCGGAGCACTACCTTGCTGTTTTCGTGTGCTGGGACACACCGGACGATCCACGCCGCGCTCTGCTGTTCATGTCCCCCATCATGGACGAACCAGATGACCATCTGGGAGCTGAGGGGTACCTGATTGCTATTGAGCAATTTTTGCCATTTTTTGGCAAGACAATTGAGGGGTGCAAATTTATCGTAGGTGACAATTGCTCGGTGAACAAGCGCCTGGTCATCATCATGGGCGTGCCACTAGTGGGCTGCGCGAGTCATCGCTTGCAGCTGGCGGTGCGCGACTATCTCCTTCCTTACGAAGCTGCCCTCGACGAAGTTCAAACGCTGATGCGCAAGCTACGGACTTTGAAGCAGGCTGCTAACTTGAGATACAGTGATCAAATTTATGTTGGTATTTGTATGGGACTAATTTTTGAACCGACTATTTTTTTGGTACAGAGCCAAAACGCCTTTGATGCCCGTTTTGCGTCAGGACACACGATGGTCAATCCACTTTTGCTATGCTGAAGCGTTATTTCCGCTTGAGGGAATTCCTATCCGCTGATGATGAAGAGCTCGCAGACCTGCTGCCTTCCAGAACGACTCACCGCAAGCTGGAGAGTGTGCTGGCCGAGCTTCGGTGCGTTGAGTCGGTCTCCAAGATGTTGCAGTCTAAGGATCTCACACTACTGGACGCACGCGATCTCTTCGACGGTCTATTGAAAGAACGGCCGTCAATGGCCAAATACCTTGGTAAGTGCTGCTTGAAATGTTCAACTAAACAAAACTAACGGAAATGTATTAATTTGTTAAATTGTAGCACCTGGCGCTGAGATTGTGCATTCTCCAGAGTTTGAGGCGGCGGTGGTGAAGGTGCTGGCAGACAAGGAAGAGCTGCTGGCTGCTGGCGAACGCCGCGCGCATGAACCCTTTCTTCGGGTTGACCATGTGCCCACCAGACCGACTGCAGTGCCAGCATCGGACGAGGAGGGCTTCGCCGAGCACATCTTCAAGCGCCGACGGGTATCCAGCAGAGTAACTACCTACACGTTGCTGAGGACTATACCTCCAACTTCGAACGAAGTGGAGAGGCTCTTCAGTGTTGTCCGTGCTGTCCTCCGTCTCGAGCGCCACCGCTTATCCCCCCTGACACTCGAGATGATCCTTTTTTGAAGGTAAACTCGCGCTACTGGAACGTAGCCACTGTCGATAGTTGCTTGTAACATGGGTGTAGTATTATTTATTTACTGTCGTCTCTAAGCCCCTGCAGTTATTTATTTGTTCGTGCTTCCAGCATCAATCAGTTCTTTAATTTCAAGGTTAACGAGAAGTACGATTGTATTGTATTTTCGGGATCCCTGGTTGTGGGCTAAGTTTGTGACTTTAGCTCGCGGACCGACAGACACTGAGGGTTGAACCGGTAAATACCAGTTCGCGGACGTCCCAGTATAACGCGTTATATTATAATCCATACAACTTTTGATGTTTGGTTTTTCAGCGAGGTAATACTTCAATACAGAAATCCCTCTCGATAAGCGGCACACCCATATCGTATACCCTGCTATATCTGCTCAATGAGGGGAGTGGGAGGCCATGCACTAAAATATCAGCCCATGGGATCTGGAGTGGGAGGCCATGTACTAAAATATCAGCCCATTGGTTCTGGCGCGAGAGGGACGTCCGTACCATTTAGCTAATCTAACGCTACCTAATGTCCGATGTGTGCTCATGCCATTTCTGCATGCAGCAAGCCTGCGGCCTCTTTTGTGATAGGCAACGGCAGGAGACCGCTCTCCGTATAGTTACACTGGGCCCGCCCTGAGCGGGCCAGGCTCCGTGTCCCCCATGTTCCTCAGTCCAATAGTATGTGGCCGTTCCTGCGAGAGTAGTGATCGCCGCCCAGCGTGCCCCTCCACTAGAGTCGCATGTTGCATTCCATTCCAGGCCCTGGTGAGTGCTCCGGACCACCCTCACGACTTCGTGCGCCGCCCTGTTGCTCTCCCTGGGGTGCAAGCTCCAGCTAGCCTCTCCAACCACGTCAACGAGCCGCCTTCCAAAAGCCCCCTGCACTCTCTTCCGCCTCGGTGGTGTCCGGGCAGCTTGGGATCTCAACGCCATTACATTGTCACCGACAATGAACAGAGCCGCACGCGTTACATTGACAAGCTCTGAGCGCGTGTATCAAGCTTAGATGAAATGTGAGAATTCCACCAGTCGCCTCTCCCAAGAAGAGCACATGGGAATCTCCCTGTCTGCTTCTCCACCCGAACCACCACGACTTCACCCGCCGGAATTGCAGTCTGAGAATCCGTCCCAGACGCATAAAATACAACAAAATTCGCGTCCGCTTGCGCTGGCGCGATGTTGCGGGTGGCTGTCTTCCATTTTCCTCTAAGCACCGCACAGATTGTGCGTCGAAGGGTAGTCGTAACCCTGTCCGTGGGATCTGGGAGAATTTCTTGCGTGATACTCGCGTGCGCCCTCGACAACCTGGAATCGAAAAGAGCTTCATCGTACGCACTGGATGTATCGTTATGGGGATCAAAGTGAGCTACCCACCACCTCCGTGTGCACTGGAAGTAAAGCACCGCGCCAATGCTCCAGCACGTCGAGAACCCCCGCATTCTCATCCAGCCTTCCCATTACGGCCATGAGCTCGCCCAGATAGTCGGGGGTACCAACGCAAATAACGCAGTTTCAGTGCCCTCCCGCCGCCTGCCATCGGGTCAGTAGTAGCTTGCGCGGTCTGCCGGCGGCAGGGCAAGTCCAACATATGTGGTATAACGTGATATCCCCAGGCGCGCGCATGCGGGCAATGCATGCCTGCGGAGACAGGATCGAAATTGATCTATACAACTTGCGATGAGATAATATTATAATCTCATCGCAAGATGTGTAGATTAATTTATGTACCAAGAAATCCTAACATTGAAAAAAAAATACTACAAAAGTTGATATGAGCTTCACTATCGGCTTGTTCACTGGTGTGGTGGTTAATGATTGCCCTAACAAAGTCATCGTCCCGAAGAAGAACCGTGTCGACATTCGGATGTGTATCGACTACAGGATCGTGAACACCTTCATCAAGTTGTCGCACTATCCGCTACCGCTCATCGATTATCTCCTGATCGGCTTCGAGTCAGCAATGGGGTTCATGTGTCTGGATATGGCAAGTGGTTTCTGGGCTGTCAAGATGACTCAGCGGGCCAAGTTGTCACGTGCCCCTCCGGACATATTCAATGGGTTCGGATGCCTTTCGGTCTCAAGAATACGCCACCGATTTATCAGTCAGTCGTTTAAAGCTCCGTCCATAGCTCCACAGTAAAGCGGGAAACGTTGGACTCTCTGAAACCCTTCGATTACCCTGCACCAATTTTCAGACTTCTGGGGTAACTTTATGAATGAAGCCCTCTGAGCTGATAGCACACGAACAATGGCGTTAACGTTAACAATACACGATGACTTTGAGACGCCAAAAGCCTGCGCTGTTTCTCTAAAGCCACCACTAGACCCCAAATGAAACACAGTGCATGCTCTTTCGAAACTATACGTTTTGTAAGGTTCGTTGGAAAATAGACACGAAGCATACCACAGAGTTTGGCAAAGGTCGCCTGTGAGCAGCGCATGTGACGGAAAATCAATGCGTTGTAGCACTCGTCCTCTAGCATACTTTCAAATGAAATGGCAGCCTCAAACGTAAACACGTTCACATGATCACTGCTGTGAAGCATCAGTCCACCCGCAAGCGTTACAGTTACAGCTAAGGTCGCGGCTGCCAGCGGAACGAACTTCGGAGCGCTTGACATCTTTAAATCGAGGTGATTGCAACTCAACTCTCCTCCGGGATATCGGGTACTTGCGATGGTTCATATTTAGACCAACCCCTTACTTGATGAGCCAATCAGAGACATCGCAGTTCTTACAGCACCCAAGCCCCAGCCACAGCGACCAGGCCCTTACGAAAGAATTCAAGTTTGTAGCTGAAAAGTGGTTTCGAGCGTTGGCAACCCTTTCGTCTTGGTACAATTTGTAAAACGCGGCAAAACGCCGCGTTTTGACGTGGTGAGCGAGGTCTGAGCCTTGACGACGTGACAGCTGCTGCTTCTTTTTACGGTAGGTCACCCCTAGAAGCGGCATTTTGCCGCGTTCTGCGTATAAATAGCCACGTTGCTAATTGTCAAAAGAGTGTTCGGCCAAGATCGATCAATTAGAACAATGAAAATCAATGATTTCCCTACTTTTCCCGTCCCGTATGGCATCCAATGATAACACAGACATATGAATCGCAGATTCAATGGCGCCATAAATAGCGCGAAATCGCGCCACTTGTTTGCTCCTTCCTGTTGTAGTGCATGTGTGTCTGCTGACGCCGGTATGCTGTAACATTGACGATTCAAGTCACTCATTGATCGCTATAGTGCACGTGCGTCTGTTGACGTTGGCATCCTGAGCCAAAAATGCTGTAAAAGTGTGTCTCACATACGACAGCCGAGCATATATCTTGTTCTAAGTATTGCACTGGTCCAACCGAGCATACATACTGTTCTAAGTATTGCACTGGTCCAACCGAGCATATATACTGTTCTAAGTATTGCACCGGTCCAACCGAGCATATATCTTGTTCTAAATATTGCTAGAAGTTCGTGCAAGCGACACTTTATTGTAGAAAATAATGTACTGAGAAATCAAATACAAATGAAATCTTACGTTAGATCCGAAGCCTATCACTTTCGAGCTCTATAATTGATACCACGCGCGACACTCGTGAGAGCCGTTCATTTCCTGATTTATACCGTGTCTCACATGCTGGGAAAACACACGCTGGCAGAAGCACAGGACGCGGAAGCGACGCCGACAAGAAGCTGGAGCCCAAAACAGTCATGTTATACCTTTGGCGTCGACGTTAGACTTTCACGGAGTGTGGAGAGAGCTGAAAGCGGCTGGGTGGACGTCCAAGCTGCCGCGTGGCCTTGACAACAGATATCGGTAGGTTGCGTTGCGAGGGCTATGATTTCCTGCTTGGGGAGGAAGCCGTGTTAAGTTACTTCGTGCGACATTGTCGGTATCAATACATCCCTGCAATCACGTCAAGTATGGAACCTAATAAATATGGTGGACCACCCCAGCTCTGCATGATGGCAAGGCTCTGCAGGACACTACAGACGCAGATGCAAGCGCTACCGCCGTGACGCCCTCGGCGTAGCGGGCATCCCGCCTTCAGGTGACTCGTGTCACCGCTCGACGGATGCCTCGGCGCTGCTCCGCAGCCTGAAGCTCAGCTTCTTCATCTTCAGCATAGCTGTGGTCCATCGGGACAGCGCCATTGGACACGTCCGAGGCTCCGAAAGAGCTGGCTTGAGGAGCCGTCCAACCAAGTCGGGCTGACTTGAAGTTGAACTCGGCTTTCAAGGCCACGTTCACAGCCTCCTCAAAAGAGGTAGGGTGAACTCGGAAGACTTCCGTCCTGGCCACGCCAGTGCGAAGTCCTTCCATGAAGATGGTCACAGTGACCGCCTCTGGAAGAGGGTCTCCGCCAAGCTTCCGCAAAGCAGAGCTCTGCTTCTAAGCTAGCGAGCGGCTTGGGGCGGGAAAACGTCAAAACCCAGCAGGGCGCGGGGCGCCCTGCTGGGGACGAACTGAGTTCTGTTGAGCCTCAGGGAGGAGGTCGACAGGGCTTAGCCCCGAAGAGCACCGTGCTCTCTAACGACACGGAACGTGCATGCAAGTCGGGCTTGCTGGTCGTTGAAGCGACCGTGAAGGGCTTTGAGAAGCCATGGAGGATCCTCATCGATTCCGGGGCGTCGGGCAATTACGTTCGACGCTCCACGATAAAAGGAAGTCAGCTGTATGCTGAGGCGCGGAAATCGCGCAGGAGTGAAATCGTCACCGTTTCGCGACGGGGACCCGTGTCACGGTGCTCAAGGTCCCTGTGGACTTGTGCGTGAAGTTTCTGGACTTCAATAGCGTGGAACGCTGTTTGGTCCTGGATCTGGATGGGAGGTATGACCTCATTCTGGGCATGGCGTGGCTTGAACGCCACGAGCCATGGATTGATTGGAGGTCGAAGACCTTAGGCGCAACGCGCTCTCCTCCTAGCGGAGCTTTGGCGAGTCATGAACCAGGAAGCCGAAGCGCTATTGGCGCGGGCACTGGGCCGAGTCGGACAATGTGCTGGACATCGGCGTGTCCGAGGTAGTGGACACCGATGGTGTAAAGGACAAGAGTCATTAGCCAGGCTCACGGACTGAACGTGGAGTGGCACGTAACCCACTGAGCGATGAGTCATCGCTGCATGCTGATAGCATGGCCGACGGTACGTCGGGGCATCTTGGGCCTAGCCCTGCTGATGCACGTGGAGCGGCACGTAACCCGCTGAGCGATGTTCGTTGCGAGACAGCAGCATCGCTGCATTCCGGTAATGGCATGGCCGACGGTACGTCGGGGCATCAAGGGCGTAGCCCCAGTGATGCGGGTGGAGTGGCACCACAACCACGGGCCGCGATCGTAGGCGTCGAACGCATTGATTCGCTCGACCTGGTCTGTCGGTGACGACGTCACCAGACCCCGGAGTGCATCCATTCCAAAGATGCCTCCCATTTTCCGAACAGACTCCCATTGGCGGTAGCAAACTCACTTCGATCCATCTTGGCTCAACCATTGAGACCACAGAGGATCCAGGTAGTTCAATCTACCCGCGTAGGCGTGGATTGACTACAAGTGCTACCAGGTGTGACGGGGTACACAGCACCTTGCACAGAGGAAGTGCGGGAAGTATGCAATACTTTCAGTGAACTACCGTTCACTAGTCCCTGGTTAACAGCACACACATTCGTTTTGGTGTCTCGTTACACGGGTGCTGCTGAAAGTCACGCTTTCTCCCGCAGACACTATCCGGAGGTAACGTCTTACTGCAGTATGGTAACGACACAACACATCTGCGTCAGCACCATTTGATCTGGTCACCACTGCACGCGTCTGATCAGCACGGTCCCCAGCACAATACGATAGGACACCAGCGGGAAGCACGCAAAAGGGGCGCGACTAGGGTGGCCAGCGATGACCAGCCATTAAAAAGTATGAGCCACATCATTCCCCCAAAGCACCCCGCCGATCAAGCATGCCTCCGCGAGTATGTTGGCTGCCCTGAGCTTCGAGTACATGAATCGCCGAGCAGCCGCAGAGCGAGTTCGTGAATAGCCTTTTTCCTTTTAGTTGAGCAGCACGAATGTGAGCAGACCCTTGAATAGAAGTCGTAGTATGTTCTGTCCATTTTAGAACTGGCGTCAAATATGCAAACTAAGTACTACGAGGAGTGCCACCATACATTTTCTGTCCTGTACAAAACTTATCAAAGAACCTGACACGACCCTCCACCGACATATACTTCACTAGATCGTCTGCGACTTACACTGGGAATACGCTTTTTGCAATTGAAAATCGTGTTAAAGAATGTGTTAAAGATTGACGCAGTGTGTCGAGAAGTTGCGACGTTCCGTTGAGAATTCACGATTGCAGCAGCGCCGAAACAATACAGCGAAATATTGAACTTGACGAGTACTGTACTTAGACTGAAATGTTTTTGAAGTGAAACGACTAGTGGTCAATATACTTCAACCACATCCGGCTCACTGGCGCAACATTCTGACTGTCGCACGAATGTTGACTGAGGTTACGGTCACGCAGTACCGTGGAATTCAAGCGTTGAGGCTAGGTCCCCCTCATTCTTCGAATATCGGTATTCCCAGCATAAAGCTTTATTGTAGAGCCTGGGTTGCAAATATTGTATCATTTGGCAATGTTCTTTACAATATTTTATCGGCATCTCAGACTGCGCCAACACTTACTTTTTCGAAATCGGTCTGTACAAAATATTTATAACAGGAGACACCAGTTCACGGCTGCGTTCAGTGCAGTCTTTCTAGAGCCTGGGTTGCAGTAAACCAGTCAAATCAAGAGGTTTTGTATTGTTTCTTCGTTTAATGAAAGGATACGTACAAAAGACACAAATTGATATGACAGAGTTGCTGGGTTGGACGTGCGAATACGTAATATGCACTCAATTGGGCTGTAACATTAAAGCGCGAGTCTGGGGTGCACGACAAAATCCTTCACTGCAACGTCAGTTCAACTTCAACAGCAAGCACTACGTGCGAATGAGCATGCTAAGGAAAAGGAATCATGATTGCGCCAAAGGATGATATTTGAACATTAGATGAAGAGCTTTACTACAGAACTTAAGCCTGCTTTGCTATCTTACGCGCGCGCAGCTTCTCCATCTTCTCCAACTTGGTATCCATGTGAATACTGGTTTGCTTTCGGAGCGTGCATTCGCGTGCTGTTCGCACTCCGTGTCACCGCCCACGTCGATAGCAGCAGCAGAGAAGTCCTTATTAGCCGTCGGAAGAGAAATCGGGGTGAGGTTGCTGTTCTTCCATACCTTGAACGCCCACGGGAGATTGGACATGCTCTCCGTTTGGAGTGATCCAGTGCCTGCAAACGTTTGAGCTGCGGCGCTATGCATAGCTACTTGCATTCGTCTAATGTAATACGTGTGAGGGATATTCGAATACGTGTATATTTCTTATGGATAGCTCCAGTGTTTGTACACTGCGAATAAGGGTGGCTATCAAAGATCTTATTATCGAGTTAGCCCTAATGCTATGTTTTGGGGACTGCATTTGGGATACCTGCTCAAACGTGGCATCCGCCTCGTACTGCGCCTCCAAGTACTGCAAACTTGGAGCGAGGTGCAGCAACGCACCGCGGACGCTGGACAGCCTGAATCGGTTCGATACGGGACGAGTTGGCCTCGGGGTTTACACGACTACACCCCTGGATGTCGGTGACGCACTGGGAGAGTACTGCGGGGAGCTGACAGAGCTTCCCGCAGTGGTGGAGGGGCAACCTTCGAAGGCTGTGAAGCAGAACAGCGGTTACACCTTACTCTACAGTGCGAAGTCGGTGAACAAGAACTTAGTGTACGTCGACGCGTTGCGGTGCGGCTCGATAACCCGCTTCCTGTCGCACACGTGCGACTCTAACGCTGCTTTCGTGGAGCAACAATCGAGTAGCCACGTACGCGTTCTTGTCAAGATGATCAAGAACGTGAAGGCCGGCGCGCAGATTACTGTGCACTACGAGAACCAGCGCTGGTTCAAATGCGCATGTGACCGATGCTGGGAGGACCCGAAGGGACAGGAGGATAGTAGCGAGGAAGAGTAGGTAGTCGCAGGAGTCGAAGCTCCCGATTTCCAGGAACTTCACCCCGTTGCGCTTGCAGGAGGTTATGCGCTCGATCTCCGCAGGCCACAGCATGGTGCGGCCCAGCATGCGCCCCTCCTTCTGCGATGGGTCTTCGAAGAGGCTCCGTCTTGCATGTTGATTCTCCAACCACGCCTTGGCTTCAGGGTCGTTCCTCAGCTCCTGGAATTTGACAGCCTTCACGGTTTTGGCGTGGTATATTTCCACGCCGCTCCTGGTGACTGCGCACTTAGCCAAGTGCCGCCGCTTCCTCGACCGCGGCACGAGCCATTGCGCTCTCTTTCTTTTTGGATTGGTGCCGGATCTTAGTGAGGGCATGACGGTTGGGTATGGCGAGGACGTAGGCTGCAGCCTCGGCTTCGGATATCATCCCGCTCTCCTCCCCCGGCGAGACTAAGCCGATAATCTGCCGGAGGGATGAGCGCCCTCGCTTGAAGAGCTGTCCTTGGACTGCACCGATGCTACTGCAGCGCTCCGTGTCGGTGTACAACGGCGCGCTGGGGTGCTGGGCGATCGAACACGGCCGATATTCGGAATTGCAGGAGAAGCGCTGCATGCGCTGCCGACTCCCTCGCTTGAACACGTACCTATGGGTGGTGCAGATGCTTCTGCAGTGACCAGTACCGGCGTACAGGGTCGTGTCCGGGTGCTGGGTGGCTGCACGTCGCTTGAGTTTGCCGCCGTCTCTGGAGAGCTGCACGCGCTTTGAGGCGTTGACTGGACAATCTCCTCGGGAACATCTCGATGCTCTTCGCGTACAGCTGCATACGCAGCTGCGACTGCCGCTTTCAGCGCTTTATTGAGCCTCGTTGGAGCCGCGAACGATCAGAACACCAGCTCGAATGTCCGCAGTTTGCGCCACATCGCTTCTCCAGGCTTGAGGGGGATGACGAAGCGGTCTGCGACCCGCTTCACCATCATATCCGTCGGGATCACCTCCTCTGTGTCCACCACTATCGGAAACTCGACGTTCGCGCCGCCGTCAACATGGGTGACGACGGCGCGGCGATATGCTCGGCGGTCGCCCCACACGAACGCGCGCAAGAAGTACTCTACTGCTTCACCTGCACGAAGCGCCTCCGAAGGCAGCTCCGATGTGCTGAGCCCCGGCATGGTCGTGTCCTGTGCGCTGAACGTCCGCGCAGCGGTTGATCGTTGGGCGCCCCGCTCGGAAGAAGGATTGTGGAGTTGTGGCCACGTGGACTACCCAACTCGCACACTCTCGGGCACGTTGTGTGCTCATCCCCCTCGACGCGCATGGCGCTGGTCGGGTACGCGCTGCCGGGCACCGGGGGCGACGAGTCGGTCCTGTCCGTACGTATTGTGGTTGAAGAGATACTGTGTTGATCAGATCCTAGCATGTGTTTGTTATATTCCCTCATATGACAAACACATGCTAGGATCTGATCAACCACAATACGCATGGACAGGACAGACTTGTCGCCCCCGGTGCCCGGCTGCGCACAGCATTCCACTGGGAGGAGGAAATACGAAAAACACCTGTAGAACGGTAACCCACAACCGGCACGAGCACCAATAGCATAAACACTCCCCAGCCAGGCCGCCACGTGGTCGCATATGATCGGATATTTGTTAGCCAATAGCAATCGAAGTGCAAGGGTGTGGCTGACGTACTTCTTCATTTCGAATAAAGAGCTGGAGACTGCAGGACGACGGCCAGCGGAAGCAGGAGGAGCAACCAAGAACACGCGCTGGGTATCGGTGTCCAAGGACGGAACCGGCGACAATGCAGTACTTTAACGTAACATGATGTTGAATTTGTGAATGAATTTCGTCTTTGGTTCTGTCTGGCGACTTTGGCGACACTTACAACGGCATGTACACGAAGATAGGGGAGAACAAAGATCGATACAAGTTTGGTGGGGTTTCTTGGAAGACAATCATCTCTTCCGATGCGCCTGCTCTCCTGTTTCGTGATGCTTGTGACGATGTGGCTGGATATCGAGGCAAGGCGAAGCTCCCGCACGACCCGGAGCACCTGCTAAAGGCCTTTGGTGCAGACAGCATTCAGCAGTTGATTCATGATGGCGTTCGCGAAGCGTGGGAGGTTGGCCTGACGACGCCGCCATACCAGCTTGCGTTGAAGAGCCTACGGGCTACTACAGCAAGTTAATCTTCAAGAAAGACAAAGCCTATCGGTACAAGAGCGAATACTGGCTGCAGATGTGGAACCGCGAATCCCCAGTACACATGGATCATAACCGCGTCGTCTCCTACATCCCCCCTTGCACAAAGCATTGCTTCAAGGTGTGGGTCTTCTTTCCCCAAGAGCCCACGGAACAGTTCAAGTGGCGCAACAAGGAGGACTCCTTCAATCGTATGATGGACGCTACCACGACTGAAGTGTGGTAAAGTGACTTGCTGCAAACAAGACCAACCTGGCAGTTGGACTCCAACCGGAGGATCAACTATGCGACAAGCAGATGCTGGCTTCAACGGCCTGTCCCGTCCCGGTTGATAATGCCTGGGACAGCGGGTTGGGGGCCCCGAGGATCAAGAGTTTCGGAAGATCTTGGCGATCTACCAGATCAGGGTATAGATCTGGAGATCTAACAGATCAGGGTACAGCTCTAGGTGATCTTGCCAGATCAGGGTATGGGCCCGAAAGGTCGGTTGTAGGAGGATCGCAAGGGATAGGAATCAGGTGGCCCGGGGTAGCCGGGGCCTAACATAAATCAGAATCGAATTTGCACCAGAAGACTCACTTGACTATCGTATAGGGGATTTATTTGGCCCCATACATAGATCAAGTGAACTTTGCGATCTTCCCGCACATGTTGCAGCCCCCTGGATAGCTTGGCCAGGCAGCGCGAGCCCTTCGGTCTCTCAACCCCCTCAAGATCCCGCTATTGGAAGCGGCAACCAACGGAAAGGAACATGGACAACCCCGCAAGGGAACAAGGCAGCCCCAAGGAAGGAACACCTTCGGATCACGCACTTCTACTGCGGATCCACCCTCCTCTCAAGTCCCCACAGGGACATCCTACACTCACCAGTGCGCATCTCGTGTCAACGAGAGAGCTGTACCAGCCCGCCGACGGGTACACAAGGTGAACCACTCAGCAACTACACGGCCGTCGGAGTACCCCCTTCGTTAGTCGGTGTCTGGGCGCAGTGTGTGTGAGTCAGGATCCTAGAAAATCTACGGATCTGCTCCACCACAGAAGTAATGGTGCAGCGGGCTGGTGATGTTGTGGTCCTGAACAACCTGGCGCACCACTCGGTTTTGCTTGGCTATCTTCCTGGAACTAAGGATGAAGACAAGTGGGGTGGAATTTTCGGCGACGTTATCGTGCGAGCAGCGGACAAGCTCGACTCATATAAGTTCGCTACCAAGGCTGCGTCAGGATTCCGGCGAGACTCGGAAGATGCGTGGCGTTCACTTCTCTCTGCCTACTGCGTCATGAATGGAGATATGTATAATATCGACGAGTCCGACGAGATCAAGGCCAACTTCATTGTATCGCTAGATTTGCCGAAGGAGAGCGCTGGAGCGAGTGAGAAGGCGCATGCGGAGTGGAATAAGAGGCGCGCCAAGCTGGAGAAGTTGGAGAAGCTGCGCGCGCGTAAGATAGCAAAGCAGGCTTAAGTTCTGTAGTAAAGCTCTTCATCTAATGTTCAAATATCATCCTTTGGCGCAATCATGATTCCTTTTCCTTAGCATGCTCATTCGCACGTAGTGCTTGCTGTTGAAGTTGAACTGACGTTGCAGTGAAGGATTTTGTCGTGCACCCCAGACTCGCGCTTTAATGTTACAGCCCAATTGAGTGCATATTACGTATTCGCACGTCCAACCCAGCAACTCTGTCATATCAATTTGTGTCTTTTGTACGTATCCTTTCATTAAACGAAGAAACAGTACAAAACCTCTTGATTTGACTGGTTTACTGCAACCCAGGCTCTAGAAAGACTGCACTGAACCCAGCCGTGAACTTGTCTGGTGTATCACCCTGTTATAAATATTTTGTACAGACCGATTTCGAAAAAGTAAGTGTTGGCGCAGTCTGAGATGCCGATAAAATATTGTAAAGAACATTGCCAAATGATACAATACTTGCAGCCCAGGCTCAACAATAAAGCATTATGAACTATATGTCGGTGGAAGGGTCGTGTCAGGTTGTTTGATAAGTTTTGTACAGGACAGATATTGTATGGTGGCATTCCTCATAGTACTTATTTATAGTTTACATATTTTGTAGGCCAGTTTCAAAGTGGACAGAACATACTACGATGTCTTTTCAAGGGTCTGCTCACATTCGTGCTGCTCAACTAAAAGGAAAAAGGCTATTCACGAACTCGCTCTGCGGCTGCTCGGCGATTCATGTACTCGAAGCTCAGGGCAGCCAACATACTCGCGGAGGCATGCTTGATCGACGGGGTACTTTGGGGAATGATGTGGCTCACACTTTTTAAGGGCTGGTCACCGCTGGCCACCCTAGTCGCGCCCCTTTTGCGTGCTTCCCGCTGGTGTCCTATCGTATTGTGCTGGGACTGTGATGGTCAGCCGCGTGCAGTGGTGACCAGATCAAATGGTGCTGACGCAGATTTGTTGTGTCGTTACCATACTGCATGGTGCCAGTAAGAGCGTGGTCGCGTCATCTGCAATTGAATATTACCTGCAGATCGTGCTTGTCAAATCGCTACATGATTGGCTAAAACGATTTTACCTGCAGATTTACCTGCAGAACGTCTGCAGACGGCGTCCGTAGGTAATTCACTTCGAGATAGCCTGGAGGTGTGCATCTTTAGATAGCGAGAAAATATTTCACATCATGGAAATGGAGGACGCGGTTGTGATGACCACCGCTCTCGTCGGGAAGGCGCTATGCCTCGTAGTAACAAGGCAAATTGATGGGAAAAGGCAGAGGTACACGCTAACAGAGCTCGAGTTCGATAAGGCACTGATCGACGTGTCGTGTGAGGGCTGGTTTTCGAAGCGTTTGAGGTGCTCTCGAGCTTCTTTCCTGGAGATTGCGCGCTATTTTAAGGTGCGGGGCGTTAGATTCGCTGGCGTTGCGGTGAAGAAGCATTCGTACGAGAAGAAAGTGGCTGCTTCGCTGTACT
>KV735439.1:0-10649 GCA_000500225.2 Phytophthora pinifolia | reverse complement strand
CATCGCGCGTCAGCGACTCGCCCAAGTCCTTGAAGAACATCTGCAGCTCATCCGCATCCATGCGGTGGTCACGGTTCTTATCGTAGGCATGGAAGAAAGGACGGATGATTTCGGCGACGCGGTCAAAGTGCTCACGGGATGCGTGTAGCGGCGTCGTCCTGTCGGTCGGCGACTCCTTCTTGAGCACCGCCACCTCCTCGGCCAGGATGCCGGACAGACTGATGTCTCCGTCGCGGATGGCGGCCACACGGACCTCGTCGATGACGTCCTCCTTGACCTTCGACGCGCGCTGCACGTTCCAGTAGAGGTAGAGCGCGAAGGAGATCATGGAGATGATGAAGGCGACGATGGCGAAGGGCCGCTCGGCCTTGGCCACCTCAGTGTTGTCGGCCTTGGCGTCCTCGGAGACCGTGCCCGTGTAGAAAAGCGCCGGCACCTGCAGGATGAGGTAGATGAGGCCCGTGAAGATCATGGTCCTGGCCGTGGACGGGATCTCGTCGAAGAGCACGACGCCCGTCTTGGTCAGGTCCTTGTTTCCAGGAGGCATGAGCTTGGCCCAGTGCTGGTCGCCCTTGTGGCGCACGTAGTTGCCGCGGCCGTTCTCGTCAATGTTGACGCGGCCGGCGTAGATGCTGAGCGCCCACGGGATGGTAAGCAGCATGATGGTGGAGCCGGCCAGCGCGCCCACGCCCACCGACACTTGCTGCTGCGCATCCGGACCCATACCGGAGAAGAGCACGATGGCGCCGTCGGGCACGGCGCCCAGCACGGGCAGCACGATGCTGCCCACGATGCCGGCCATGGAAGGCACGAGCAGCAGCAGCTCGCTGCCGTCCGAGATGAGGTTGCTCGCGTTGAAGAGCACGAAGCCGTACACGACGCCCAGGAAAAGCACCTGGATGAGGCCGAAGCCGTCGTCTGGCAGGTCCTTGGGGTCGATGAACACGGCTAACATGGTGGATGGAGGTCTTCACTGCTGCAGCTTCGCTTGTCGTGCTTTTGCCAAGTGAAGGAGGATATTACCGCATCGCCAAAGTCTTTGTTCGCACCTGATCTGCAAGGTGTTTGTGGGTAGGTAAATACATTCGGTCAGCTAAAACAACTGGTAAATTACATACTTTTCATCTCTTGGTTGCCCCCGCTTCGCCCCTGAGAATCTCAGTGAGATGAGCCGCAGCGAGCGAGCGAACAAGAAGCGCCAGTACTAAGTGTGGAACGCTGCCCGTGCTACGATAGAGGCGAAGTGCTTGAATGGTTCCCGACTCCACTGCCGTGACCGCAGCCGTGGCATGGGTGCCACTCTCCCCCCACAGCGGAGGAGCAGCTTGTGGAGTGGACAACTCCCTGCGAGCTGACGGTGTTGGAAACCGATTCCAGAACCCCCCACGTTGAACTGCAGAGCAGTTCTACACATTAGCCCGGCTGAGCTGTTTTCCAACGGACGCTTTGGACGAAACCAATGTAGCAGGAAGGAGGAAGCAGGCTCAATACATCAGTTCTCTATTCTAAAGCTACCTCACAAGTCATCTTCTGGTCCCTGCTAACAGGATACACGCTTCAAGACGGTTATGAGCCCAAGAGAACTCGCGTTGTAAGGAGACCAAGATGAACAACGAGTCAAAAACAGAAGGATTGCCGTACGGCTGGGACGGCAAGGACTAGAGGCGATACAGGTGGACGATGCGGACGGTCTTTCGGGAGCACGACCTACTAGACATCGCCGAAGGCAAGATTAAGCGTGACGGGGTCCGCAGCGAAGAGTCCGAGGCTCTCTTTGACAAGAAGCAGTTCAAGATAATGTGAATGATTGGGACAACGATCCCGTCCCATCGACTTCAGCAAGTTGACCACTACGAGACTGGGACGGAGATGTGGGCGGCGCTGTGAGAAATCTAAGAATGCCACAATTAGGGAGAGCACTATCCTGCGGCTTTCAGACGAGCTGAAAGCGATGAAGTGTTCAACCAGCGAAGACGTGCCGGCACATGCAGCTAAGATGTTCCGCCTCGAAACGGACCTGGCAAGTTATGGGTATGAAGTGAACAACATCAACGTGAAGCTATGCTGTTGGACAGTCTGCCCGACCAATACGAATTTGAGCAACTTCGTGGAGCGGTCAAATATGGCGGAAACGGCGGCACGCTGAGCCCCGAGGAACTTCGCGTTCTTATCGAAGAAGCAGTTGACCGGCAAGCACGACGGCGCAGCAATGTAGGTCGCCGAAATGGCGGTGGACCCAAGCAACTAGGCGGTTCAGGTAGTGGAGCACCACAATCGGGCCGAAACAGCAGCGGACGTCGGCGACATGGCGATGACGGGCAGAGCAACGAGGCCACAGGTCCCCGTACAGGCCCAAGAGGGTGTTTTGTGTGTGGCAATACAAGCCATTTCAAGGTCAACTGCCCCAAGCGCACTGAAGATCAAGTTGGCCACGCAGGCCAAGGATCTCGACAGGAGAACCGACGACAGAATCGGCCGAACTATGCGCGTGGCAGCGCGATGGTTCAAGCTCGATCATCTTGAGATGAACCGAGAGCCGTGACCACAGCACTAGAGGAAGCGTACGCAGACAGTGGTGAAATTGGCGAAAGCGAGACGATCTCAGAAGCGAAGAAGACGATTCCTAAGGGGCCGGCTTGGTTTTGTTTCGACACAGGGTCAAACGTTCACATAGTGGGTGATCGTCAGAGCTTCGTTCAATTGGAAGACATCGTACCTGAAAATCTCGCTGCAGACGTGAAAGGAGTCGCCCAGGCTGAAGGCATCGGCACAGTCAAAATCTTGTCCGTAGTGAACGATAAGAAGGTGGAGCTGTTCATTGACGGGGTTCTGTATGTCCCTGGAGCCACGCATGGTCTGTTCTCCATGCGTCTGGCCTTGGAGCAAGGTTTCGAAGTAGAATACGACAAAGGAACCCGAGTGTACAGCGTTCACAAGGATGGCGAACACGGTATCGAGGCATTCCCCGCCCAAGCAATCTGGATGTTCTAGACGGTGCCAGAAATCCCGAACTTCAACACGAATTCCGACCGCAAATAAGCCCACGCCATCATAAATTACACAGTGGCGGATGGTGTCAAGTGTGGCACGAGCGGCTAGCGCATACTTGCGCACAATACCTCAATACCATGGTGGATCGCGGCCTTGTCAACGGTATGATGTTGTCACAGCGTCAGACCAAAGCGTGTGACGAGGTAAGCAGAAGCAAAAGCGCCGACGCAAGAAGCTCAACCGCGGCATCACAGCCCCGAACGAAGTCGTGTATGCTGACCTGCTATTTTCCTGGTCAAGGAAACGGAACACGATATAAAGCGGTGCTGGTGACAATGGACGGGTGGAGTCGGTTCCTGACCGTGCATTTGCTCACAAACAAGTCGGCATCCACAGTCAACGTAATCATCCAACAATACGTCGTGTGGGCAGAACGCCAAGCTGGTCGAGGAATCAAGAAGCTGATCCAAAGAGAATTTGAACCGGCTGAGAGCGCGCGCTTCCCTGTGAAGCAGATCTTGACCGACAAGGGAGGTGAGTTTGTCAATAGAGTCATCGCCAGTTGGTACGCCTCGCGAGGGATCGAGCATGTCAAGGTGGGACCGAAGAGCTCACATTTAAATCCATGTGAGCGCGCTCATCAGTCTCTCATGGAAATGGTGAAGGCACAGATGCATGCGGCTGGCTTTCCACGCTCATTTTGGCCGTATGCACTAAATAATGCGGCTTATATCAAGAATCGGGGGTATGCGAAGTCTATCGAAGGCGTACCATATGAGCGGATGTTCGGGGTCAGACCAGACATTCACCATATCCGCAGGTTCGGGTCGCTTGCCTACGTCCATGTTCCAATTTCGCCAGACAAACACAAGCAAGACGCAAATGAGTACGTTGCATTCGTGGTTGGACACGAAGAGGACACAGTTGGCTGCCAAGTCTTTATTCCTAGCGAGCACACTGCGAAATTCGTGGCTGAAGTGCGTGTCCAAGAAGATGTGATGTATGGTGACCGACACCAAGGTGTCTCTGCTGTCTTGGGTGAAATGGAATGACTGAAATTTACGACTGAAGTGTCGGATTTAGCTGAGGCATCTGTCGATGACAACATTGTCGAGGAGTCCGATATGGTCATCGACACGCTCGCACCCGACAATGACACGTACACTGAGATCAATGCATCGGTCTTGCACGAGGCGAACGATCTAAAATCGACTTTGTCGATTTCGCTCGAGGTAGACGAAGGTGCAGATGATATTGGCGACGATGCAGATGCTTTTTACGCCAGTGATGAAGATGCAGGAGTAAATGACGCAGAGTCAGATGACGAGTCCATCAACAGACGTCGTGACATTCGGCTAGATGACAACAATGCAAACGTGTCCAGCAAGTCTGAGAACGACACTGCGACGGTTGGAGGAGAATGCGGATCAGAACGTGACTCTGACATTGGCAGTGAGGACCCTGTAACCTTCGAGGATGAGCCAGAAACTATATCTGGGTCTGGTGACGAAGCTTCCACTCTCGAGCAAGCAGAGCCAGAAGACCTGGCACAGCGCGAAAGGGTTATCGTGCCACCAAGTCTGCGGAAGCGGACAGGACGTGAGGACACGCAGTCAGAGATCAGCTTGGAGAAAACACCAAAACGAGACGCACGGGCCTTCGTGAGGCATCAAAGCGCCACGAACTCTCGCGTCAGCGAGACTTTGTCCCCTGGTCAAATATGGCGGTCCGAATCCTTGGAAAAGATGGCAAGCCACTCCGGGCAGAACAAATCAAGGTGCCGAAGAACCGAAGAGAGATGATCAGGTCCAAGCATGCCAATCTCTGGCGCATGGCTGAGCCGGAAGAAATGTCTGCAATGAAGTTCAAATGCGTGCTATATACCCGAAGGTGGTCGAGCTATCGAGACGATGTGGGTGTATGGCTACAAGACGGATCATCATGGGTACTTCATTCGTGTGAAGGCAAGACTAGTTGAACTCGGAAATTGGCAGCGTCCGGGTATCGATTTCCTGGAAACATTTGCACCAGTGGCCCGGATGTCGTCTTTCCGAATGATAATTGCACTTGCAGCCAAACTCAACCTCAATGTGTTCGGAGGCGACGTCAACACTGCCTATCTAAACGCATATCTCGAGATACCACAATACGTGAAGTCCATCGAGGGCTTTCCCTGCGCAGTTGACGGGCACATGTACGTGGTTCGCAAGGCGCTATACGGCCTTCGACAATCGGGACGGGAGTGGAACACGGAGCTTAATGGCTGGCTGTTGGCGCGTGGGTTTCAACGGTGTGCCACTGAGCCGTGTCTGTATTTCAAGTACGAAGGTGATACCATCGCTCTGGTACTTGTGTACGTTGACGATCTGTTGTGTACGTTGTTTTCAAGTCAAAACTATTCGAAGACCTAAATTCGGTCTATGGTTTGAAGGACCAAGGCGAGTTAACCGACTACCTCGGAGTTGAGGTCCGGCAAATCGCACATGAAATCTTCATCAGTCAGCGGAAATATGCCAAGGAGATCCTGAAGAAGTATGGGTTCGGCGAAGCTAACAAATGCAGAAACCCCATGGAGACCAAGGTGCGCCTTGTTCCTGCAAGCGAGGAGGAGTCTGCTGATAGTAGCTTGACTACCGAGGTGCCCTGGGTATGCTCATGTACCTGGCCAGCCTGATATTGCCTATGCGCTAGGCCAGTTGAGCAGATTCGTGTCCAAACCGAGTGTGAAGGACGTGGGTGCCCTAAAACGTATTTTGCGTTACCTGGTGGGTACTTCGGAGCACGGAATTCGCGATCGGAAAGACAGCAGCGACAGCAACACTGCATCGATTGAGTTGCAAGGGTTTTGCGACAGTGATTGGGCGAGCGACTCGGAGTCAAGGAAAAGCACGAGCGGATTTGTCTTCACCCTGGGGGACGGAGTCATTGCCTACGACAGCCAACAGTGGGCTTGTCCACGGCGGAAGCCGAATATGTCGCCGCTTGTGAAGCTAGCATGGAAGCAATGGCCGAATGCAACATTCTCGCTGAGATTCTCAAGCATCATGATGTGAAACCCGTAATCGGCATCGACAGCAGCTCGGCTCACGTCATGGCGACTAATCCAACCTACAGCCGGCGGACGAGGCACATCGAGCTCCGATGGCATTAAGTGCGAAAGCAGGTATAGCGCGGGTCTATTCAGTTGGTGAAGGTCCCCGGTGAAGAAAACCCAGCAGATGCCTTCACCAAGCCGCTGGACAGAGCCCGTCTCAACAAGCTGTGCAACATGATGGGAGTCTCGTCCCCAACGTGAGGTGATCGCACTTGTTGTGTTCGAGGTGGGCGTGGTTCCAGAACCCCCCACGTTGAACGGCAGAGCAGTTCTACACATTAGCCCGGCTGAGCTGTTTTCCAACGGACGCTTTGGACGAAACCAATGTAGCAGGAAGGAGGAAGCAGGCTCAATACATCAGTTCTCTATTCTAAAGCTACCTCACAAGTCATCTTCTGGTCCCTGCTAACAGGATACACGCTTCAACAGACGGTGTACTGATGACAGTGCTTTTCAGGCTCTCGAAGTCTATCGCTGGTGTCAGCTAACCCACGGCACATTCACAGCAACCTGGAGCTGGCGCAAAATACTGCCTTCGCAGCCACATGCTCTCGGTGAACCCGTGCTGGTCAGACGACACCCGACGAAGCTGCAGCCAAGGCCGCGGAATTCAGCGTCAACGTACGAGACAAGATGAAGGAGCTCAAGATATCGAATGTGTACAGCGCTGATCAGACCGATAAGGTTTGAGTTTCTTTAGTTATGGTAGTGTTTCTTTCTCACAGACCTCGCTTAGGTGTCAACTACGAGTACGTTCCTACTCAGACTGTCTTGCCGCTGGGCGCCAAGAAGGTATCGGTTCGGTGTGCAGGAAAGACCAAGGAACGCGTGACGGTCATGCTGCTTCGCGACAACAAAGGCACCAAACTTGACCCCTTTCTCATCTTCAAGGCGAAGCCATCTAAGATCGCCGAGACCGCGAGAGAACACACCGCGACCCGTCATGGAATCGGCCGGAAGCTTCGGTCAGATCTTGACCCGCTTCAACGTGGTGTGCAGATCTACGGTAATGCTACCGCTTGGTGGAACAGTGAGCCGTCGATCGCTTTCCTCAGCTACCATTTCCTGCGTCGGCCCAACAGTGTTGTTGCTTTGGGATGACTTTTCCGGACGCTGGAGGACCGACGTGCTCATGTTTGCGTGCCTGCTCAATGTCGAGCTCCTCAAGGTTCCCCCGGGGTACACGTACGTGTGCCAACCGGCTGACGTTGCGTGGAACCAGCCCTTCAAGGCTCGCCTCCGCCACCAATGGGTCGAGTTTCTTGTTGCTCAAGTTCGTGCTGCCGGCGCGGCGGTGGCTTTCAAGATGTTGCCGCCAACGCGTACAGAGCTAGTAACGTGTACCAGCCGAAATACCGACAAGAGAGTGACGGACAGCGTAGGCACATAGTACACGTTCTTGATGAGTGTGTCTTTGACACACTCTTTCCCCGCACCGTCCACCACAAGCATTTGTAAGGGCAGGTCCCCAACGGTGGTGATCGACATCGTCCTTCCGTCTGCCGCCGTGAACGTCTTGGGTGGTATCTCTCGTGCGTCATGGAGGTCTTGTCCTTGGCCCGTCAGAGGGAACGACGCGCCCGAATCCACCAGGATCCGGTGGTACCCAATGCCGACGCCTCATGCCGAGTCCTCGCTCGTAGCCTTCATGGCTGCTGCAGCGAGCGGCGTGTCTTCAATCTTGATCTTTTTGTAGATCGGACAGACTGGATCGTGCCTCCAGTGGCCACGGCCGTTGCACGCGTGGCACTTTGTGTTTGGTTTGACCCACCAAGGAGGTAGATAGGTCCCGTCACTCTCAAAGTGGCACTTCTTCTTCACGTTGTCTTGTTCCTCGTCGCCGCGTTGCTTGCCCCCGCTGCCGTGTTTGCCTTTGCGCTTGCGATCAACAACCGTGGTTGCTGCGACGGCTGCGACGGAGTGAGTTTGCCCGTTTGCTCCCTTGGAACGTTTTGTCACGCCGTCAGACCGATCAAGACGCCCAATCACGTCAACCAGCTTGTCGAGAAGCTTCAGAGGTTTGTGCTTGTGCTCGTTGTTCAGGAGCCACAACTCCAGTTGCTCACGATGTGCTGGATTCGCCGACTTGACAAGCACAGCGAGCGCCCTCGCATTCGTGCTCTTCCCGACTCCACCGGGGAGCGAGTCTGCCATGTCCTGGAGTCGCTGGGAGAACGCCTCGAAGCTCTCGTCCGTGGTCTTGCGCGACTTCTTGATGCGTTATCGGATATCATCTTCGTCAATTTTTGTGGAGCACTTGGCCACGAGCATAGCGCCTACCTCCAGGAAAGTCATTCTCGGTCGCTTCGGCCGTAGATTGTTGAGCCACTTGGCTGGGTCACCGGTGAGACTGGTTTGGAGCATACTGATTTTGACCACTTCTGACCAGCGATGACCACAGCGAAGCTGAGCGCCAAGCACCTGACTGTAGAGTTCCATCCAGAAGGCGCGCACTCTCGTGTCAAAATCGCCGGGTTTGATGCGCCCCGAGAACTTGTCAACGGTAATCTCCTTCTTGCTAAGATTCACGTCTTCTGGAAGTTGGGCGACTATAGCTTCCATGCCGCCTCCGCCGTCGTGGCCATCGGCAGACTCGCTGTCCGAGGGGTCACTGGACCCGTCAAAGTCTCGTCCGTCCCCTTCATCGTCACCGCCGCCGCCGCCGCTGCCCCGTCCGTCGCTCCACTGGTCGTCGTCTCCGCCGTCGGACTGGCGCTGGTTCGAACCCCGTCTTGGCGCAGCCTGACCGGGGCCTGCCCGTTCGTCTTGCGCGGGTCGCCAACCGATCCCGTCGTTGCCTCCGAGGTCGTCTTCCGCCTCTGGTTCCGGGGTGCCTCGGTCTTACGGGATATTAATATCCCCAGCGTGTACCACTAGCAGCCCTCCGCTGCTCTTCCTCGATTAGAGAGTGCATAGACTCTCAGGGGCTAAGCCTCCATGGCGAGCGCCACCGCGCAGACTCAGGGTTTCCCCAGTAGGACGCCCTGCCCCTACTGGTTTCCTGCATCCCCTGTCCCTTTGGGCGCGGCTTCTGCCAGCGTCCACGTGGACCTTGGGGGCGACTCAATGATCGCGGGAAGGTTCGTCTTCCTTGTCCTCCTGCAAGACAGACACGTTGCATGTGTCCAAGCTTCCCGCAAGCGAAGCAACGGATGTCGCGCTGCTCGGCCGCGCCCAAATCCATTGGCACCGGTCATTTTTTGCCGGTGACTGCCAGACAGTCACAGGAGTACGAGCCGGCTTGTGGCTGTACTCCTCTTGGAGGGCAGTTTGAACTGCTGCCTCCAGCGTACTCGCGTGGGCGCGGAACAGTTTCGTCGGCAGGCATCGTCTCGGGGTGGCCCCTCGTCTGCGGAGCGACTGCGCGGTACCCCTGCGGGAAAATTGATTTTATGGAACCCACTGAACTCACCGCGTGTGTGTGCATGTCCCCAGGAGCCCACACTGAGAGGGCATTCACGGAGGCAGAACCAAGGACAGAAAAGCACAGAGGAAGAGAGAGAGAGAAAACAGTCAGATGGAAATACAGCTTTGAGGTCAAATTATATGATAGAAACGGACAAGATACATCTCGCAGAGTTTGAGCGCCGGATTCTCAAGGCACTACAAACCATGGGTGAAGAGCTTTCAAAAACAAGTTTTCCGTGCTGTCTACAACTCCATCTGTGGAGGAGGTCCCCGATCTCTGCACAGCGATTTCGGACTTGACTTCAACTATCGGAAAGGTGAACGCCGAGCATTGCCGCCACATACTTCCAGATCCATGGGTGAACAAGTGCCTCGATATCATGAAACAATGCCGACAGGAGTATCGCGAACAGCAGCATGTCGAGCTTCAAGATGAGCAGATACTGAAATTTTAGCAAGGGCGTGCTAATATTTCCCCAAAAATCTCTGGCACCTGCATTGCGTCTATGAGAGCTTGCGAGCGTGCCTTTGAAATGACCGAAGAGTGCCTTCAATGGATTCGTATGATCGACGTCGATGCAGCCCAGTTCGGCGTCTTGATGTTATGCGTGTGGATACAGAAGACGTATGCACGTGCTTGACGCACATCGACCTTGCTGACGAGGAGGGGGGGGTCACTGCTTTTGATGGTGCACGGTGAAATGGAAGAGCTTGCATTAAGTGCAGTTTATCTATCATATGCGATGATGCCAACAAGTATGGGAGACGCATCAGTTTTCCTCCAAGCTTATGGCAATGCACCCAAACTCGGAGAAAGTGGAGTGGCTTCAAGCAAATCAAACAGTCCAATTGACAGAAGATAATATCGGCGTGGCGTTGTGGATGAACCAAAACCATTGGTGCGGTCTGGTGATCAGTACAAAGTCTCACATGTATACGGTGATAGATCCTTTCAACAACGACGCCATGATCAATCAGGTCGACGACGTGTTCAAGCAAATCTGCTGGACCAGACAAAACGATGGAGAGAACTGTGAGCAGATTTTATCCGCAGGTAGACTGCAGCGGGGCTGCAGTAGCTTTAGCTTAGAGGAAGCTTAGTTAAGGTCTATGACCTGCCAAGAACAGGGGTGAGTCAAGGGTAATGCCTACCCTT
>KV735434.1:14391-26194 GCA_000500225.2 Phytophthora pinifolia | reverse complement strand
ATGTGGTTTTCCACGTCCGTCTTACCGTGCTCCGCACGACTGTGGATGAAGATATCATCAAAGTATGTGTGTGCATACGTCCGATGGGGCCGAAACAACTGCGTTACTAGACGATTGAACGTTGCAGGCGCGTTCGAGAGCCCCTGGGGAATCACCAGCCACTCCCAGAGCATACCGCTCGGAGTACTAACCGCTGGCAGCGGAATATCACTCGCTCGCATGAGCAGTTGGTAATAACCATCGACTAGGTCGAGCGCACTGTACATCGTACAACCTTCCATGTTGTTCTGCAGAACATCCTTTCTAGGAATCGGCGTCTGTGCCGGAATGGTGGTCGCGTTGAGCTTATTAAAAGCGTGAACGATACGCCATTTGCCATTAGGCTTTCTGACACAGAACGTGGCGTTGTGTGCGGAGACTTGCTCTCACGCACCATACCAGCCGCGTCCTTTGCACTAAAGAACGCGTCAATGACGTCGCACTGCTCCTTTGGTAAAGGCCACTGCCTCGTTACGCAGTATTTTGTTCCTGGAACCAAGTCAATCTCATGACACACGCCTCGATCGGGAGGTAGCCCCGAGGGCGGGTCTTTCGAGACCACTCCATGACTAAAGGATAGTACGGATCCGATGGATCTTCCAAGATCGCCGATCCACTCCTCTCCTTTAGCGTCTTCTTCGTGTCCTCCAGGACAGCTTCATCCAGAAGCGATGAAGAGTAATATTCTCTTCTGGTCGAATAATGACCACCTCAGCGAGGTCCCCTGCCCGCAGGCAGTCGCCCAACTCATCGAAGGAGCTCTAACAGAGCACTCACACTGGGAATGGGGTTGAGGCTGATGCCGCCCTCTACTCCCCCCGTCACTCCATCCACAAGAGTGTATAGCTGTTCGCTATCGTGGAGACAGACACTCCTTGAAAGAAGGATGACGCTTGACGTCTGGCGGCTTGCAGCCTGGGCCACTGCATCCGCTTCATAGAAGTGGTCCGTCTCTGCGAGACCAGCGTGAGTGCATCTGGGACGTCATCAAGTTCTCGCACCTCATCTTGCTCGTGTAGAGCCTCGATGTCTTCATCATCATCATCTGATGTACTGCAATACACGCAGTCTTCATCCCGTGGTTGTGGTGCCACTCCACCCGCATCACAGGGGCTACGCCCTTGATACCCCGACGAATCATCGGCCATGTCATCACTGGCATGCAGCGATGCTGCTTTCTCGCAACGAGCATCGCTCAGCAGGTTACGTGCTACTCCACGTGCATCAGCAGGGCTACGCCCAAGATGCCCCGACGTATCGTCGGCCATGCTATCAGCATGCAGCGATGACTCATCGCTCAGTGGCTTACGTGCCACTCCACGTTCAGTCCGTGAGCCTTGCTCAGGACTCTTGTCCTTTACACCATCGGTGTCCACTTCCTCGGACATAGCACATTGACCGACTCAGTCCAGTCCCCGCGCCAATAGATCTTCTGCTTCCTAGCAGAGGAGGGCTCATGACTCGCCAATGCTCCACTAGCGTTGCGCCTAAGGTCTGATTCAGAAAGTTGGTGTCGCTGGCGTACATGGACAGCGACATCCACGCGGACTCGCACGCATCCAAGCCGTCCGTGGTGAGGTAGTGCCGGCTCCGCATGGCGATCCTCCATGCCCCGAGGATCAGTAGCCTGTGAACCTCCGCGCGAGCCTTGAGCAAGTCGTTCTCGTACCTCAGATAGACATCCGTGAGGCAGAGCAGCGCGTCCACGTCATCGCTCTCCTCCATGGCTGTGAGTGCTGGAAGGCGGGAAAATCCAAAGTGAGACGAAGAAGGATACCGCCCCGATTACTGTCCGAACACAAGTGTCGCATTGGGGCCTGAACGCGGTTGTCTTTCAAGGGACCTGGGCTCTTCTCGTCGGACACACCACGTCTATTTACGTGGTGCCGGCTTCGCCCCATATGTCAACATATATATTTTTCCTGTCATATCTGCAGCAGATATGACAGGTGCCCATGCTATTTTTGAAAGGCGTCCAATGCCTGTTGCGAGTTTCCTGAAAACGGGTCTGCTGTGGAAGCGTTTCTACGGAGTCCGGAAGAAAAGACGACCACATAAAGGATGATCAGCTTCCAGACTTTGAGAACTTTGAAGTGTAAACCTACTCCTACTTAACGTATGATACCATTTAAGCCTCCGCTTGACCTGCTATATTAGATTTTGACCTGCGATCCTTTCGAAAAAATCAATACTTCGAAGTACCTTATACAAAAAGGAGAAAATATAAGACCGACAAATTCGAAATTAGTATTGAATAAGACCGACAAATTCGAAATTAGTATTGAATCGATACCAACTTGGCCTCGGCTGCCTGTCCTAACGTGACCGTTAGCACTGGTGAACTTCAACATGCTTAAGCGTCCCGTGGAGGTATAGTGATAGTGAAATCAAGACATTGTCGCACCCCGAGATAACCAAACCCGAAAAAAATCACTACAGCTTGAAGTGTATCATTTCTAAACTTCCCAGATACGCTCCGCTATCACTGAGAGAATTTTAAAATCACTCCAATATCATCTCCGCGAGAGAGTTCAACATGATCGAGCGCAACAACGGCCCACCTGAAGACCATGTCGACCGCCTGCAGCTGGCGGATCGTGAAACTCCCGCGGCAGGCCCGATAGATAATGACGCACTTATCGCGGCGACCAACGAGCGCGTGGCGCGTGAGGAAGCTGCATTCTTGCGCATCATAACTCAGGATGAAGTCGTGGAGGCGCGTTCACGTGAGCACGGAATATTGACGGAGATCACACGGTCAACATATGAGACTCGCGTCGCCGCCGCTGCTGGTGGAGCTAGTGTTGGTGGACCTGGAGCTGGAGCTAGAGGCGCTGTTGAAGCTCCTGCATGGTTTGTATCTGCCTTGCAGGCCACTCTGGCACCCGCCTTGCAGGCCGCTCTGGTACCTGCCTTGCAGGCTGCTCTGGCTCCTGCCTTGCAGGCCGCACTGGCACCTATCCAGTGGCAGCTCGACAACCTGCAGAGACAGTGGGCAAACCAAGCAATCGCTCAAGCAGGCACGCAGGCTCAACTGATCCCTCTGCGTCGGTACATTCGGGTCCACGAGCAGCTTGGAGCCGGCATTCCAGGAATGAGACGTCTCATTCCGAAATGCCTGCCACGTGGACTAGTCCCCGTCCAAGTCGGCCAAGAAATCATGTCGCCGCCATTCCCAGAGACGTTTGAGGCGATCAACGTCATGACCGGCGATGAGATCATGTACCTCAGCATGTTACTCCACAAGGATTTCGGCATCGTCGGCCGCGACAATATTCAAGTGCAGCGCCAGAAGGTGATGTTCTCCTTTCTTTACGCGTCGTAAGAACAGACGACGGCCTCGTCAGGCATAGATCTTGAGTCCCGAACGTTTTGCAGCTTTTGTTAGTGTCGGCGGTGGGCAAGGTCCTATCATCTCGCGTCACATTTCGAGTTTCTATTTTTTCAGAGTATACAGCGCTCGTAACGCTTTGGTTAATATGTACTCATGTATTGCCAAATAGATTTACAACAGAACGCGTAAAAGGATATACATGTATGAGCGCTTCACACCGACAGCAAACACGGCTTTTCGAAGTTCCAAAACAACCAGCACGAGGAAAGATTCGACCTAGTACACTATACTAGTACTGGAGAGTGTTTGGCTCGCTGGAAATGCTTACTACATGACATGACGGGGCTATGCCGACTTGCTCTGCTCGAGCTCCAGCACTTTCATTTCTCCGGCGGCAGCTTTGCCCAAACTGCTTGATATCTGCGAATCACATCGAGAACGCTCGGTCTGTTCCGCATACCTATGTATATTATAGCTAATACTTCAAGTATGCTACATGTACAGATTCGTGCACTCCCATTCTGGTGGACGACTTCAATAACGGCCGGGCGACGCAGCAGAACGACATCCCCTTTCAACTACATTTTGGCGCTCATGGCGGCAATTTTCCTGCCAGCGCAGTTCTTGACCGGTGTGTACGGCATGAACTTATTATTAATCAAAGCATTACGAGCGCTGTATTGTCTGAAAAAAATAACGAAGCTAGAAACTCGAAATGTGACGCGAGATGATAGGACCTTGCCCACCGCCGACACTAACAAAAGCTGCAAAACGTTCGGGACTCAAGATCTATGCCTGACGAGGCCGTCGTCTGTTCTTACGACGCGTAAAGAAAGGAGAACATCACCTTCTGGCGCTGCACTTGAATATTGTCGCGGCCGACGATGCCGAAATCCTTGTGGGGTGGTTGGAATAGAGCACTCAGTGGAAACCATCACGGGCATGATGGCAGCACTGACGATGAAAGATCGTAGCGGGGAGAGTCCACTGGCGAGAGTGCGAAACACCATCACCGAATGTGTGAGGGGAAAATTGGCATTGAACCAACGCAGATTTTTTACCAAGGGGAGGGGGGGTATCATAAGGGCACATGCTGAGGTACATGACAGAGTAATTGACTTCCTGAACGTATGCAGGTGGTTGGCCGGTCCAAATTGGCAGTTCTTTCACGATGAAGGCCGAGGGAGATGAGCGCGACGTCTTTCTGACAATTTCGAAAGCGCGCAAATGGTACGTAGTACGACGAGAACTAAGAGTTGGAAGAGCTATCGAGCACAAAATGTATAGTGACCTAAGAGGCCGGTAGTGTGGGAGTGAACGCTTGTTCGGCCTGGCGGCAACGGAGGCGATTTAGTTTTTTAGTTTTGAGACGTATCTATGAACTGAATACGTGTCATGCATGGCAACGCGCAGAACCAGCACCTTCAATTGATATCGCAGGCTGTGCAAGATAGCTTGCAAGAAATGAATGGATTATCTCCGCAGTTTTTCCCTACCGCTTATCAGCTTTGACTACGCGATGCTGGACCCGTCCATCCTCCAGATAGCTAACGTCAAACTCGTCGCAGGAATCTGCAAATTGAGTATGAATGATCTTGATGTCTTTCAGATACTCCACATGGTACAGTGGGTCGAAGAGATGTCCGCGGAGAACAAAATTCACGACCACCATGCGGTTAACTCCAAACTGATGGTTGTAGTTATCTGCTTGTTGAGCTGCTGCAGTGATCTCCGATTCACTTAACCGATTCGATTTAAGCTCGTACGCGAGTCGGATGCCGTTCACGACGAGGATGTCGGCCCTTGTTCGGCTACCAGGGGTTTTTGCTTCGGCATATAAGCCTTTTGACAGCGCCGCCTTCTTCATGATGTCGCGTATCGTTGCGAATAGTTCAAAGTGGAAAACCGACTCGCTCGGAGCCTGTTGATTACCAACTATTGAGTGTGAGATTCGTTGCGGATTGAAAAATCGAAGGGCAACGCACAACAGCTCCAATGGATCATCTGTGGATGCGGCTTGCTTGATTTCTCGCACAGGAAGAGCTTCCACACAAACTCGGTGCATCATCTCCGAAACCAAGGCCAATGCACCATCGCTACCTTCAATCAGAACCCCCATGCGAAGTAATGGGTCAACGAGTCGGCTCTCGTGAATACTTCGAACAGCAATACCACAATTCCCCTCGACTTGGCTCGCCGTCATACGTTCCCCATCGTGCTCAAGAATATACTTAACCGCCTTCCATTCCACATCATTCAACCGACTCAAATCAGCTTGGATACGATTGTAGGTATTGTTGTATACTGTCAAATAACTTGCGAACGCATCCACTTTGAACCACCGCTCCCACTCGCGCCGCTCGATTGAAAATTTATCGTTGTCCACCGTGAAACGAATCATCGAACCGAAAACCCCAGGAGCACCGCTTGAATATTCTGTAATGGCGCGTCGAACTGACTCAGAAAACTGAAAGCGTCGTTCAATGAGTGTGAAAAACGCGCTCATTTGCTCGAGCGAAAAGCGATCCACCTTGATCAGATGGCCGACGTTGAAAAGACTCGAGTTTGTGTCACCGCGAAAAACCCAGCAGTGATGCACCAAGTCGTGACTACCAACGCCAAGAAACCCACAAAAAAAGGTGCTGTCTTCCAGGCACGAAGTACGGCAAGAAACTGTTTCGCCAGGTCTTTGTTGTCAAAGATAAGGTCCATTTCATCCAAAATGAGGCAAAAGCGACGCTGTCCACGCGTCGCCAGCTTGATGAACGAAATCTCGTCCGAGCATGGATCATTTGAATCGATGAAACTGCCCAAAGAAGCCCAGAACGTGGCAGCGTCTCGGACATCAGACTGTCGCAGATCGATAGCAATACAATCAACATTGGCCATACGCGGATCCGCCTCCACCCAGTCCGCAATGCGATTCGCGATAGTTGTTTTCCCAAACTGATGAGGGCCATACAGCAGATACAGTGGATGGCTGCGCATGTCCAATCTTGAAAAACCGGCTTGTATCTCGATAAACGCGGCAATGGTTTCCACAGGAACCGAATATTCGCCCAGATGCAACGGTCCTGCAAACGCAATACTTTTCCGCTCCACTCGGCGCCTCTTCGACTGAACAAAGGCGGATGATGTTGCTTGTGGTCCAATTGGAACCAAGACCAGCACGTCCACAGGGCCTTCACCCAGCTCATCTTCCTCCTCGTCCACTCTGCCAACGTCCTCGCCCGACAGACCCACGCACCAGATCTTCGCCCTCACTGCACCCAGTGGCTTGAGTCCAGTGGTGTCCGCCACACCTTCCTTCACCTTGTTCTCCGTCAGCCAGTCCCCGGCGCCGCGATCCTTCTTCGCCAGGAAGAGCTAGCATCACACTGGATCTTGTTCGGCTTCTCCGCCTTGACCGCCTTCTTCAAGTCATCCACCGAGTCGCTCTCGTCCTCGTCCACTCGCACCGAGAACGTGCTTCCCGCCACACCCACGATCCCACAGAAGAGTTTGACCATCTATCTTTCCGCCGGCAGAATTTGAAGAAGGAATAATGTAGGGCGTACTTAAGCGGAAATGAAGGCTACGCAAATCGCCCAACCTTCGTAAAAGCATCATCTGTATCGCTACTACCTGTTTTGGACCATTCCGGTTGAGATGACCTACTACTTCATCATCCCGGTTTTCCTGGTAGGGGTCTGCATGCTCGGCAAGTTCAAGTGGCTCGCCATCGTACCGTTGTATATGTGGGTGTGCTACGAAGGCGAGCATGCTGATCGAGAGGATCACAAAGGAGAAGCGAAAACTATAAAACTACACATTTTTGTTTGGTACTTCGATCAAAGAAGCACCCAAACAGTTATTTTGTCGTCGTTAACTTCTATGCCTACCTACATCCGGGCACTCTCCTCTAAGCGCAATCGCACACTAACTCGTCGCCTACGCGCGCTTCACCTTGGGGGCCAGCGACTTGCTGTACATGCGGATGATCGACGCCAGCATCGTGAAAGCCGACATGCCCAGAACGGCCGCTGTCTTCCACCACGCGTGATCGTTCGCGCGCTTCACGTCTTCCGCCGAGCATCCTTCAGGCAGCACGACGCCATCCACCGGGATACTGTCGCTCGCGGCCACCGCACTCCCCTTGCACGTCTCAATCACCACCGACGAGTTCAGCGACAAAAAGCCATACAGTAGCAAACAAATCGTGGCCAGCACGAACGCAACGCGCTTGCCGAACTGCGCCGAGTCCAATTGTCGGTCCAAACTGGTGCCTGCATGGCGGTACACCACCACGCGCAGCTTCGTCACCGTGAAGTCCGCGTGCGTTCCTTCATCCGCAATGGGCAGGCAGCACAGTTCCCGCGATGACGAGACCACCACTTGCCATGTCGGGCCGTAGGTAAAAGTCAGCGAGTGCTACAAGTTCAAGTACACGAGGTGAGTACACATTGGGCTGTCAGACTTAATACCCACGAGTCACCTTGAGTGCCTGGGCGATCTTGGTTTCGTTGTCCTCCACGCCCTCGTAGTAGTTGTAGAGCCTCTTGGCCTTGTCGATCACGGCCTCCTTCATCTCGTCCTCCATGTCGCTCTCGAAGATCACGATCTTCCTCTTGGCGTCGAGGTCTTCGCTCTTATCCGTGAGCGCCTCGTGCTCTTGCTTGGGTTGAGGAGTCACGGACGGCGTGGTGCGGAACAGCAGTACCTTCATCTTGCTGGCCTTGCTGAAGAGCACCACGCATGCGCCCTTGCGCTGTTTAGGTATCAACGAAGCCAACCCACATGAGAACCCATTGTCAACTTCGGGTGTAAAGTATGGCAGAGCCCATAGTTCTTACGTAGCGGAGGTCCACGGCAAAGTCTCCACCCACGAGGATGTGCCAGCCCTCACCAAGAGTTGGCACAAGGCCGGTCTGCAGTTCGGCCGCAAATTCGCGGAGGCTCGACGTCTTCTTCGCTGCATTGTTCACCGCCTTCTTGGCGGCCACCTGGACGGCTACGGGCGTCACGGGGGCCTTGGACACGAGGAAATCGGCACCGCAGAACACCATCGTTGGCGCTTATGATCGGGGAATGACACGCATGCGGAGGGAGGTTAATGCCATATAATGGGTGCATAATGTTGTATGATAGGAGCGCCACGTCGCAGATTTTCGACGAAGTCATCATATCGGAAATAGACGGAGAAAAAGTGTGAATCATATGCTGCACCGATCCAAAAAGCAAAAAGATCCCAAGCGAATAATTCGCTCAACCAAGCCTTCTCGTCATGCCCTTCGAGCACGAAGAACTGTCTACCAACGTCTGGTACTACATGCACGACTCCATGCACCCGAAGAAGCACCACAAGAAGCCGCACCACAAATCGGCGTCGAAAGCGTCGACAATGGCGGCACAACAAAAGTTAGAATCCCCGAAAGACCTGGAGCTCGAACTCTTCGACTTCGACTGCAACTTGACGCACGAGGATCTGCGTGACGATGTGGTAGCAGTCATGAAACAGGCTGCGGCCGTGGGGGTCAAGGAGATGCTGGTGCCTGGCGCCACCATTGACGAGTCCCAGCGAGCCATCGAGCTCTGCCGACAACATCCGGACAAGCTCTTCCCGACGGCCGGCATGCATCCTTACACTGCGCGGGCAATGCCGACGGAGGAGGAGCTGACTACGCTGAAGAGTCTCGTGCAACTGGACGAGGTTCGAGCCGTGGGGGAGTGCGGCTTGGACTACTCGCCAAGCTTCCCGGAAGCGGAATTCCAGAAAAAGTGGTTCGCGGAGCAGCTCGCCATGGCCTGCACGCTCAAGAAGCCGCTGTTCTTGCACGAGCGCCTGGCGCACGGGGACTTTATCCAGCTGATCGATGAGGCAACCAAGCAATCCGGTGGGTACTTCCCGCCGGCGGTTGTGCACTGCTTCACGGGTACTGCAGAGGAACTCGAGGCGTACGTCGGACGCGGCGACGACTGGTACATTGGCATTACGGGCTTCATCTGCAAGAAGCAGGGAGCTGCGCTGAAAGAAATGGTCAAGCACGTGCCGCTGGATCGTCTCGTGCTGGAGACAGACGCGCCGTACATGGGCTTCGCCAAGTGTCGAGGTGCCGAGCCGAGCGAGCCGAAAAAGCAGTACCCGAACGTGCCGAGTGCGATGCCCCTTGTGGCTCAAGCTGTGGCCACCGCGCTCGGTCGGTCGCCGCAGGAAATCGCCAAGATCACGAGAGCCAACGCTCGTCGCTTCCTGCGACTATGATCGCACTGGAGTAGATTGCACATGCACGCATCCTTAGGCTTGTAAGCATTAAGCTTTCCTATGGGGCGAGTGGATCCGACACCTCGCATCTAACAAACCACGTGATAAATTGACCGCCAGCTCGCCAGCTCTTCCTGTAGCATTCACAGCAGGCTCTTCAGTGCGTGTTGTTAAAGGCAATGATGCTCCGGGGCTGCACAGCAGTAGCTGCAGCTGAAGGCTTGGCGTTCCACTCGTCCGCATGCATGTGCTCCTCCTCACATTCGCTGTCGGTGCTGAACGTGCTGCTATTGGACGAGGACTGATGTTCGCGCGGCTTGGTGCACTTGTACACCGCCTCGAACGTGTCGTCCCGCTCGACTAGCAGGCGACTGATGTTGCCGGCAATAGTGGCGACGCTTTGCTCGTCGTTAGCCACAGTGAGATCCCACTGGAACTTCTCGTAGAAGGCCAGAGTCTCCTCCATCCACTCTCTCTTGTGCTCATTGAGCCGCAGTCGTTCGGGCTCCAGTGCCAGCCGCGAGATGATGCGACTCCACAGCAATTCGCGTTCCACCTGCACGTGCACCGTGTAGAACTGCACACCGGCAAAGTCGTGCACCTCGCGCATTTGCTCACGAATCACGGGCTCCAAAAGGTGGCCGTTGGCTGAGTAAAGCACGGCACTGAAGGGAGAACGGTCGGCGATGAAGACCTGCTGGTGTCCGGGCCGCACGCGGTCGGCCAGGCGCAGCACGCGCTCGAACCAGGAACAGACCCAAGACGTCTCCATGAGCAGCGACTGCGGGTGCAGCGCGTAGGCCGGCATGTCCATGAAGGCCTCGTCCAGGATGTCGTATCCCTGCGCCTCGAACTCCTCGCATAGTGCGGTTTTGCCACAACCTATTGCAATTGATTGGTTGGTAAGAAAACGAGAGCTGGGAAAAGGCGAGAGGAAGGTAAAGCGTACCGTGGCAGCCCTCGAGGGCGACGACGACGAGCTTGGTGCCGGTTTTCATGGGTGGCAGAGTGGCTAAAAGGTGGCGCGTTCGGATGTGGCTAAAGCGCCTGCCGTGCCTTGCTGTGAAAAGACAAGTGGCAACGAACGACGTTTGAAAACACGCGCGAAAGTTATGTGTTATGAAGCTGTCTAGATAGTGAAGCGAGATTGGCCTATTTTGCGGTGCTCCAAGTAGAAGTAGGATGCTGTACGGATATTGCGATTGGTCCACCCTTTGTGCTTGGCGCCAAAACTGCGCGATTTGCTCGATCTTGAGACTGTTCGTTCGCATGAAAATCGGTCCAGCATTTAGGATTGCCAGAATCATTGCAAAATGGCGTTCCTTCAAAGTTTGTCGAGGTTCTCCATCACTTGATGCAACAAGACGTAAGCTCAACTCCTGTCAGTCCATGGATGAATACATGGGTTGGTACTGAGTCAAATGGCAATTGAAGGCAAGTTTCAACTCCAGAAAAGTATCTTTTTACCGCCACACTGCAATTTGCCACGTTCTGCTCATGTCAAAGATGTTCAAGAGCAGCTACGACCCCCATGAACCAGTGGGAGAGCGCCCGCCGTCGACACAGGAACCCCGATCGATAGCGGCGCACTTATCGCAGCGACCGAGGAACGTGCGTGTGGCGCGTGAGAAAGCCGCCAACTTGGGCATCGTAACGCCGGAGGAAGTCGTTGAGGCACGTGCACGTGAGCACGGCATGTTGACGGAGATCACACGGTCAACGTACGAACTTCGTATTGACGACGCTGATGAAGCTCCTGCATGGTTTGCACCTGCCTTGCAGGCCGCACTGGCACCTATCCAGTGGCAGCTCGACAACCTGCAGAGACAGTGTGTAAACCTAGCGATCGATCAAGCAGGCATGCAGGCTCAAGTGATCCGTCTGCGTCGGTACATTCGGGTCCACGAGCAGCTAGGAGCCGGCATTCCAGGAATGAAACGTCTCATTCCGAATCGCCTCACACCTGGACTAGTCCCCGTCCAAGTCGGCCAAGAAATCATGTCGCCGCCATTCCCATAGACGCTTGAGGCGATCAACGTCATGTCCGCCGATGAGATCATGTACCTCAGCATGTTGCTCCACAAGGATTTCGGCATCGTCGGCGGAGACAATATTGTGATTTCCACCTGAATTTTCGGAAAGTGAGCGATTCGACGAATCGACGGCAAATGTCTCCATCTCCAAGTTAG
>KV735432.1:6890-17111 GCA_000500225.2 Phytophthora pinifolia | reverse complement strand
TGGCCCAGTTATCCGGACAACGGCCGGATACAGTTCGTTGAAGTTGCCTTTCGACAAACACTCTGCATTCCGCACTCGACCACACTCGACGTTCGCCTTCCTGCCACCTTCCCATGACCACCTCAGCCCCCCTTCATGTCGCTACAACCCCGCGCGTCGTCGATCTCGAGACGCTGTACGAGGTGCTGGTCCTGTCCAGCGCGGAGCTCGCGTCTGAGCTTCAGGACTGGGCTGTGGACGCTACGCACAAACTGCTAGACCGGTGGACTGAGGCCCAAGAGCCCAGACCTTCCTTGCAGGACACCGTGCCGCGTCTGTGGCGCTGGCTGCAGCTCAAGTTTCGGACGGAAGGAGCAGTCGACAAGGTGGAGCTGCTCCCACTTCCTCGCCCTGTTACGTTCCCGCTGAGGCTCGAGCACATGGACTTCATCGCTGGAAGCTTTGGTGACGTCAAGACGGAGCTACAACTGATCAGCGGAGCTATGAGCGGCCTTGAGGAGAAGCTGGAGCAGAGCGGTAAGATGCTTGATCAACTCCAAGAGCAGATGAAGAGACGTCCGACGTGTTGCTCCGTGTCGACCACTAAAACGTCGACGGACAAGACCTTGAACTCCGAGACGAAGGTGACATCAAGCGCACAACTTTCTCGTTCATCATACGAGACGACTGCGCTGCAGGTGAAGCGACTGGAACTTCCGATGTGAGAAGGCTTAAAACCCTTGTTGAGGATATTAGTCAGCTGACCTTGTTTGGTCGTGCCGTGGCGTGCGTTAGAACACTGGACAGGGACGTCATGCAAACTTCGATAGCGGAGACATCAGCTGCGCTGCTGGAAGAAATTCTGGAAGGTGCCGCCAGCTCAAGTGAGGCCCTAAACGGCAGGTTAGTGTCGTTCAGCTGCGCCAATACGACGCTATAGTTATGTCATCACTGGTGCGTGGTCGTCTACAGATTATCAGATGACCAAGACAAAGCGGCCGATTTTTTAGAACCTCCTCATCCGACGAAAAATGGCATCACTGGGTCGTCGTCGGGTCCGCACCACACACCAAAGACCACCAACCTCACTCATCAGGACGGTTCCAGTCCAAATGAGCTGCCCAGCTTGAGCGTTTTTCAGCTTTATCAAATCTTGGCCCGAGATCCCGAGGATATCTCTTCGTAAACCTGTCCTGCCAGACAAGATTCCAGTATCATGCTCAGCGAGTCTCGAAGCTGTAGCCCCACAACTTGAGATCTATCACTTTCTTCTCGCAATCAGCAACAAAGACGTTCCAATCCACATTTCTTGCTGCACCAACGCCGCTTCCCAGTCGAGTACGTCCATCCTGGTGTAGGACTGCTACTAGTACAGCTGAGCAGCGAGACTAAAATGCTTACGACACGCCCTTTTGGCTGAAATCGATGCGTTTCTCTTGTGCGCATGAATAACGATGATCATCGACGAACTTCTGCCTTGCACAGCGGATGCAAACCTTGAACGCCACAACTCGACTGGAAGCCGCACGATCAAGCGCCACTTTGGCTGTTTGGGCGATCGAAGAGCATGGCTCCACGTATTCCTGACCAAGAAAATGCAATGCCAAGTAGTGTTTACATCAATCTATCCGGTGATACTGGTGCATGAAACGACACGTTACTGACGGCTTCGTTTGCTTGCACCTTTTTCTGCCCGTAGATGCTGCAGTCGTCGGCAGCATTGACCAGGCCAAGCTCGAGCGGCGCCGCGCACAAAATCGGACGAGGCAGTTGCGGTATCTCCAGAAGAAACGCCAATACGAGCACGACCTCGAGATATCCGTGGCTACAATGCAGTTCGAGGTGCGGAGCATGCAACTGCATTTGCGGCAGCTCCAGAATGCCGAGTCACATCCACTCTCAGCAGCCACTTTGCTGCCGACTTCAAATCCGACGCGCTTCTTGCAGACAGCTCAAGGCCTTGTGCACTGTTTCCGGTCGGGCTTTGCACCGCTACATCAACAGCCTTGGCTGCCGTGTGCGGCTCCGGCCCAAGAGCAGATCCACTTCGTCCACCGGTATCTGCACCCGGACGTGCAGCACGGCGAGCTGCGCGGTCAGAATTCGTTCTTGGAGCAGTGGAGACGATGCACCACCAGCTTTAGCGCTTTGCAGCTGCAAGGACACAGCTTCGAGCTGTTCACCGACTCGTCCACAGGCCACGCAGTCTGTCACGCAGAGCTGACCCTAGCTCTGGGACTCTCCGCTGTGACGTTCGAGCGCGTATTCCCACACCTGCTGCATTCCCAGCACTCCGAAATTCTCAGTCGCCTATTGGATCAGCAGATATGCGCTCCAATGACGCTGCAGCTGCAGTTCGACGCCCAGGGACTCGTGCTGGGCTACAACGCGTCGCTCGACTTCGTGCAGGCGTTGCGACCGCTTCTCAATAGCTACGAGGATGTGGCCACCGTTCTCCACTGCGCCCACATCTCCTCTTGCGGCCACATTGGGCTTCCTACCTGCCGTATCTCCTGCTCCCGCGATGAGCGACTCGCGCTCGGCTTCCTGCTGAGCCCCAGCGACGCCGCCGAGTGAGCTTTTTCGCTGAAACCGTCAGCATCACAATTTCAACCAATGACCAGGTCCGTCTCATTTGACAAAATCACTATACAAACATCAAGTGATCTGACACGTATTGATTGCACATCTCCCGCATCCGGCCACGAAGCACCTTCATTCCCCGTTTCGACCGCCAAGCCCGCACTGCACTTGACCCGCTCGCTACGATGGCTGGTAAGCAGAGCCCGTCGCGCATGTTAATCATGCTGCCCATGATCTTCCTCATGGGCAAGATCGACTTTGAGAACGACACGATTCTGCTAGCGGCGCGCACGGCCTTCTTTGTGTGCCAGGCCACGGCCATTCTGGTGGGGCTGTACCTGCGCCAGCTCATCCAGCGCAAGCACGACACGCGCAAGATCTTCGTGCCGGGCTCCAAGTCGCCCTTCGACCAGTCGCCCAACTACGCCGAGCTCACCGAGTCCACGTACGAGGCCTACGAGCTGGGCAAGGCCAACGAGTTCCTCAAGCAGACGCTCATCGGCGCCGGCATCTCGTCGCTCATCCACTTCAAAATGGGCGTGAACCACGTGGTCATGATCCAGAGCGTCATGATGCCCATGAACCTCTGGGACAACGCGCTGGTGCAGGCCTACATCCTGGGCCGCCGCAACGGCCGCATCTGGAACGAGCGCCTCGAGGGCGAGTCAGCCGAGGAAGCGGCTGCTGCTGCCGGCGAGAACGCGACGGTTGCCGCGCCGGCTGCCTCGAAAGGGGAGAAGAAGGCCAAGACGGAGTTCTCGCCCGAGGAGGCCATTGCCAACGCCCTGGCGGCCGGCGCTGACGCCGACTTCGATTCTCTTTGGACCGCCGTGAAGGGCAAGGTGAACGCCAAGACGGACGAGGACCAGTGGACGGCGCTCATGGTGGCCTGCGGCTCGCCCGTGGACACGGACGACTTCATCAAGAAAGTGGTCAAGGCCGGAGCTGATGTGCTGGCCGTGGACGGCGACGGCTGGACGGCGCTGCACTGGAGTGCGTTCCACGGCCGGCCGGAGGCGGCGGAGGCACTGCTTTCGAGCCTCTCGGCTGCTCAGCGCGAGCAGCTGCTGGCTATTAAGGCCTCGGACGGCCGGACGGCGGCCGAGGTGGCCAAGGGCGAGGAGAACGCCGATGTGGTCGAGATCCTGGCCAGCTTCGTCGCGGGCGGCGCTAGCCAGGAGCAGTCGACGCTGCGCCAGCGGAAGGCCGGCGCGTCATCGGTGGAGGACGTGGACTAGACGAACGAGTAGTACCGTAGTAGGTTTTCATCCCCTGATCTGCACTTCGCTGTGTTGATCTGTAGACGCAAGACGGCGTCTTGGTCGCTTGGACCACCTGGTTGAAGCTGACCGGCTGTGGCAAAAGCAAATACATGTCGCTTGTTCCTGCCAAGTGCTCGGCACGTTTCATGCCGTCCGTTGCCCAGCGGTTGTCGACACCCCTGACGGCCGTTGGCGCCTCAGAAACCTCCTTGGCCAGGTGTCACTTCCGCCCACGCCGATGGACGCGGCGCATGACCTGACGCTGGAGACGCCTCCAGTGGCTGGCGCGGCGTCGTCGGGGCCTCCTTCGCTCGAGTTGATGCTCAGTCTGGCCGACTTATCGCCGGATGGACTTGAATCCAACGACGACGAGCGCCAGAGTGTCGAAGACGAGGACGATTCGTCGCCCCAGCGACCGCGACGAGGACAGGTCGACCGAGATGCGAAGCGCTTGGAGTCTCGACTGCAGCGCAACTTGAAGCAGCAGCAAGCGCAGTACGCTCGGCAACGGAAGCTGTTCGAGAACATGCGAGCAGAGCGAGCTGCTGCCGCGTCCGACAGCTGTGATTCTCCCGAGTCGGTCTCGTCCTCTGACGGACAACACCGTCTCGTCAGGCAGCTGCTTGTCCGCAGCTCTCCAAAGAAACCTGCAAACTGGGCCGTGACGGCGAAGTTCTGCTCCCCGAAGCAGCTGAGTGGACCCCTCTCACGCCAGAGATCCCGCTCTTCTTCCCCGGAAGACGACGACAGCCATGCGCAAGCCCTGCTCCGTCGCATCAAGGAAAAGGCTCGCGTGGAGTTCCATCGCCAGCGTTCAGAAGCTGGAGACGGCGGCTTTCTCACGGCAAACGCGCCGACAAAGTTTCTCGACGAGATGCAGCAACAAGAAACGTCAAAGGACGCGCTTCGTCGTCAGCTGGAGCTGCTTCGTCGACTGCAAGTGGAGAACAACCGCTTCCGTCAAGAGACCAGGTCTCTCCGCGAGAGCAAGGAAGCTTTCGAAGAGCGTGACGAGCTTCGAGAGCGGGAAGTGAAGCGGCTGCGTGAGGAGATCAGCCAGCTGGCCGCCAAGGTGCAGCGCGATCAAAAGAGCCTCGGTACAGCAGCCCAGACGGCTCAAAAGCTCAAGCTGACCCAGAAGAGACTCACAGCCGCTCAAGCTGAGGCTCGAGAGTTCCAGGCGGCGGCGCAGGAGGCACGCGACGCACGCGATCAGCTGCAAACCGATACTCAGGCGGAAGTCGCCGACCTGGTCGCGGAAGTGAAGCGCTGGAAGCGCAACACCAAGCAACTCCGGCAGCAAGAGAGCCGCACGGGCGAAGAGCTCGAAGACTACGCGAAAACGATCGCAGCGCTGGAGCAAGAGGTCGCTGCGCGCCGCTCGCAACTCAAAGAGGCCAAGCGCGAGATCGCCGAGCTCTCGGCACTTGTCGACGAGAAGACGGCGCAGAGCGAGTCCGTCGAGACGTCGGCTGCGGAATGCGTCAAGCGAATGGAAGAAGGAGTCGAGGCGTTGCAGCAAACCCACGCCCAAGAGCGCGACAAGCGCCAGAAGGCTGAGAGCGATCGTACCAACTTGCAAATGCAAATGGAGCGCATGCAAGCTGAGAACGCGCTGCTGCTGGACAAGCAGCGCGAGCTGGAGCGTCAGTTGGCGCTCTTTCAGGAGCACTGGAAGGAGCGGAAGCAAGCGTATCAAGAGCAACTCCGCCGATACGCAACGCAGCTGGCAGATCACGTCTCGAAGCACAAGAGTGACGCGACGACGATCGGAAACTTACGCGAGGAGAACGACTCCCTCGAGACCTGCCTCGCAGAATCCGAAGCGATGACGACCCAGTTGAAAGCGGAGGTTACGGACGAAGCGCGCAGTACTCAGAAGCAAGTGGAAGCGCTGCGTAGATACTTGGAGAAGGCGCTGCACGACTCCAGCAGCGCCGAGGACGCGGCATTGGACACACGAGTCGATACGGGACGACCACGGGAGGTGCCCGAGCTTCAAGTCATTCAAGCTGCCATCTCTGCGTTACGAAATGAGGCGATGAACATCGTACACGAGTTCCAGGGAGCACGTCACCTCGTGCGACAGCAAGCAGGCAAGCTGACGCTAGCCGTCGAGCGGGCGACGGAGCTGGAGCACTTACGAGAGGAAGACCGCGCGAAAATGAACGAGCTGCGTGAACAGAGCAAGCTGGCCGAGCAGTCCCGCGAGATCATTAGCCAGGAGAAGACGGAGCTTTTGAAGTGGAGCGAGGAGACCTGTGCGAAGCGTGAAGCGCTGGAGGCAGAGCTCAAGAAGTGCGGCCAGCTTGTGCTTGGGCCGCGAAAGCAGCTGCACCAGGCGCTGGAGATGGAGGAGTCTTGGGACCAACCTGAACCGGTTCGTGGCGAGCCACTTGCACGGGCATTTGCTGCTCTTACAAAGGAGATTGACTCGCTGGTGTCGGCACGGGATCGATGGCGACTGGATAGTGAAAAGCAGTCTGGTGCCGTGAGAGAGTCGCAAGCCCAAGTGCAGTCGCTGGACGAGGAATTAGCCGCCAAAACTCACGAGTTCAAGCGCAGTCTGGAGGAGACGGAGCGTGTCCACAACAAGAACGCGCAGGAGCAGAAACTTCAGTACGAACACTGCCTCGCAGACGTGGAAAGCGAGCGAGCTGCTCTCGAGACCAAGCTCCATGAGGAATCCGCCCGACTTGCTGCGGAGGAAGAGAAGAACGCGAAGCTGCAGCAGGTGGTGGACGGCTTTGAGCAGGATCTGCCTGTGTTCGCCACGATGCTGCATCTGTTCGTTCTCGTCGTGCAGCCGCTGATTCTCCAAGTCAGCGAGTTGCTCGCTCAGAGACGATTCCTCTTGCGCGAAAACGCCGACTTCGCTCAAGCTCATGCGCAGATCGAGTGTATCGGCCAAGTGCTCAAGGAAATGATCCCTGGTGCAGCTTCGAACGAGGACAAGGCGAAGGAACGGGAGCGACGGCGGGTTTTCCGGCGGGTTGTGATTGCCGTGTTCGCCATGAATCGGCTCCAGCATTTCTCCTCGAGTAGCGTCGACGCGGGCGACCAGAGCGCGTATGGACTGTGCGCTCCGCTCAAAGCGACGAGGTCGAGAAGGAGAGCCTGTGCGCTGTCGTCCCAGCCCACGGTTATCAAAGTGTTGCCTCCGCACGAGACCTTGTCGAGGCTCTCACTGCGTCCGCTGCTGGAGCGTTTGAAGAAGATGGAGATTACGGAAAAGGTCGCCCAAGTGCTGGAGGCAAACTCGGCGCCACCCTCTTCACTAGGCAACCTGGTTCTGAAGGTGGTGATGGCCATCAACCCGGCCTCGAAGGAGCTCCTGGTGGCCAATACCAATGGCTCTTTCCACTGCCAGGCTTTGCTTGAACGTCGACGGCGATCAAGTAACAGGAGAGGTGATCCGCATGACGATATGATGGCGACGGCCGAGGAGGATCTCCCGACTGTGGCGTTGATTCGCAAGCGGATTCTGGCCCTGGGCAAGCGAGTGGAGGACCTGCACTATCAGCGCAACTCGCTGCAGAAAGAGAACTACGAGTTTCAGTTCCAACTCGATCAACAAGCCACGAGTTTGAARGACATGGCGAGTTTACTGAAGAARACAGAGGAGCTGCAGGGTGAGGTCGCCACCTTACGTAGTCAAGGCGACCAGGAGCTCCAGAAGACCCACCAGGAACGACWAGCGCAAGAGCAGGAGATGCAGTCCAAGGAAGACGAGCTGGTCCAAGCMCAGTCCAAGATTGAGACGCTTGAGGCCGAGCTTGCTGGTGCTGAGATGCAACTCGAACGAACCAAGTYGGAWAGRGGCTCGCTACAGCGTCAACTTGATGAGCTSAAGAGCGTTTCGATCGAAGAAGAGGAGAAGGCGGACAAGTCCAAAGCTGCGTCGCGTCGACAGGAASAAGAGGTTCGAAGCYTGAAGCAGGCGGTCAAGAAAGCGCACGAGCTGTACCAAAAGGTGAGCTGGCAACTGGAGCAGGAGGTGCAGGAGAAATCGACCCTGCAGACTGTGGTAACCCACTTGCAGCGTCAGCAGGAGAAAGCGGAGAGGGAGCGTCGGGAAGAGAAACTGCGTGAGCTGGAAAAGAGTTTCAACGATGACAAGGAGAGCGACGACGATGGAGACGGAGATGCTGCTGGCTATTGCAAGGCAGAGGTGAGTGCACCACGCACGTCAGAAGAAACGAAGAGCAAGCTGTCGAGGACGACAAAGAAGAGTTCCTTGGTCCCGATCATTGCAATTCACGATCACAGCCAACAGGATGAATCCCCAACGGGCCAAGCTCGGCGACGGAAGTGCGAGAACAGTATGGGGAGTGTCAGGAACCGAAGCGAATGCTCGAGTCCATCGTCGCCGCTACATTCGCATGCGCGTACGAACAGCGCTCGACGTTCAGAAGAGGTTGAGAACTTTTTAACCGAGTGGCAAGAGCTGGACGTGTCACGAGCTCTTAGTGATGCACCACCGCGGGGCCGAGAGGTTCGTTTTCAGAGTGATACAAGTGACTTGAGCCATTCCTCACCGGCGAAGACTTCTTCATCGCCCAAGAATACGTCGTGGGACGCGGCAATCCAAGAGCAAACGCCAAAGAGAAGACGGCGAGTCGAGATTGACAAGGTCAACGCGGCGGTGCACGATTACATGGACCGCATCGACGACAAACTGAGTAAAATGTATGGCATCCCTCCGTCGTCTGCGATTCATCGTCCTGTAAGAAGTTACAGCACTGAACGCAGGTTGGTTGAAGACGCCAAGCAACAAAGCCAGCTTCCAAGATGCGAATGGGAAGCTTCGTCTAGCAGCAGCAGTCTTAAGGCCGACGAAATCCGCGTCCAGCAGCACCGTTCGGACTTAGAGACGTACGGTGATTAAGTGTGAGCTGATATGATAAATTAAGTTTTTCTAAACTGTACCTCGGGACGCCCATGACCAAGACAACATGAAAAAAATTGAAGTGCAAAATCCCGATATGTACTTATGTCACGACCATCCATGTTGTTAGTTATGGGTACACTGCTCTGAACGCCTTCAACTGGCCGACTAGTTGAAGCCAAGTGATGGCTACAGTCGAGGATCTGCTAGTTGGAAATCTCCTTTGTTATCAATAATTATTAGGCAGGCCGTGGCCGAGCGCGACGAGGTGTGAGCTCCGACCGCCTGATCCTCCTCTCCTCCAAGCACGAAGAAAAAAAAACACAGACGCAGAAGCGGCAGGAGGCGTTGCACGCCTAGCTCTCTTCAGGCCGAGGCTGGGTCGTGGTCTCCTCCACCGCGGACTTCTGACCGCCATGTGCGCTGCAGTCGCAATTGCACTTGCACTCGGCTGGCCGGGGCTGCGACTCTGCGGCCTCTGCAGGCTCAGGCTCTGCGGCCGACTTCGTCTCGGTGGTGGCATCCAATTCCTTCTCGTCCTCTGTCTCTGTCGTCTCCTCGTCCTTCTTCAGCTCTTCTTTCTCTTCCGTGCCGTTTAGATGCAAGATCTCGGCCAGCGACGGCAGATTCTTGTTGGACGAGTCCTGGCTGGCCTCGGCCTCCTCAGCAGTGGCGCCCTCGGCCGTAGCGTCCACTTCCATGGGCTCGGCATATATTCCTTCCGGCTTGTCCTGGATATGGGTAGCCTGCTGGGCCAGGATGTTCAGTAGCTGGTCATTGGTGGCGCCGGCCGCGGCTGCTACAGCAGCCTCCGAGCCTGGCTTGAGCTGCAGGTCCGCCACTCCATAGGGCGAGACAATGGTGTTGAGGTCGCCCTTCATGTCGGCCTTTGTGTCCACTGGCATGGGGTTAGCTCCCGTGGCTGCAGCAGCAGTGGCCGCCGCAATGGGGTTGACGGCACTAGTGTCAGTGCTCTTCTTCTGGTTTCGCAGGCCGCGCTGGCGGCGGTGGATCTTTTGGCGGTACTTCTGCGCGTGCGTCATAGTTTGACGCGGCGTCTTGGTGCCGATGAAGTCGGCCACCTTCTTCCAGGGGCCGGCCGGGAACTTCTCGAGCGCCGCGAGGAAGCGGTCGTGCTCCTCCTTGGTCCACATCTGGATCTTGCTCTTGGCCGACATGACCACGGCGCCCGCCTTGGCCTCCGTGGGACGCAGACGGATCACCTTCTCCTGGGGACCGCCCGAAGCGTCCGGCGCCTGCTCGAAGAGCTGGTTGTACACGCTGCGCGAGATAGTCATGGCCGAGGGGAGGGGATGCTAAAGTGATCGGTGGTGGATGAAGGGCGACACGACGCGGCGGGTTGCTAGGGTTACACACGCACGTGTACCCATTCTGCTCGCACGGCGTGCGCTCATTGGCGACAAAGCGACGTGGCTTCAGACTGGATCTCTGGTGGGTACATCGCAGCTGACTTGCAGTTTGTATGATGGTCCGACGCGGCTTCTGACA
>KV735397.1:10433-21679 GCA_000500225.2 Phytophthora pinifolia | reverse complement strand
ATGGAGAGCACTGCTAAGGAGACCCGCTCGCACCTGACGCTGCAGCAGAAGGCCCAGCTGCGCGCCTTCCTGGCCGACAACCCGAAGCTGCCGCAGTTCGCTGTGGCTGACTGGGTGCGCGAGCACTTCCACGTGCGTCTGGGTCGGACCACGCTCTACCGCATCCAGAGCGCGCCCGAAGGCGCCTTCGCGACCGGCAACCTCAGCCGCAAGAAGCGGCGGCGCGTCAAGTTCCCCGACTTCGAGCGAAAGCTGCTCGACTTCTACGAGGAGCGGCGACAGCAGCGGCAGGACGTGCCGGACGACCTGCTGATGCGCAAAGCGGCCGACTGCCGCGCCGCCTGCGGCATCGGCGACGGCGAGCTCAAGCTGAGCAACGGCTGGCTCTACCGGTTCAAGATCCGCCACCAGCTCAATAATGTGCCAGCACAGCCCAGACAGGGACAAGTGACAAGTGTGGTTGAGGAGCAGGAACAGGAGCCACTGAGTCATGAACTGACTGGTGATAGCGCTGGCCATGAAGACGAGGAGAGCAGTGCAGTGACGGCGGTGTGCGAGACCGGCACGCTGTCACTTCGAGCACTTACTACGGTACAAGCCCCCGGTTTCATCAACTGGGAACCTGTTGGCGACATGCAGCAGGAGGAATTCGCTCTCGTTGCCGACGGTGTGCTGGTGCAGGCGCCGGGAGAGTACGAACTAAGTGTCCGGGTGGAGCATAGTGCTCCGTTGCCGGAAATACTGACGAACTGCGTTTTCAAAGTGCATTCCGACGGTCAAGTGGTGGCTCATTGCGAAGCCCCCATGCAAATACGGGATGACGTCGCTACCAGCATCCTGCAGGACGCTGTCCTCTATATTGATGCACAAGCAGTGCTGAAGGTGGAGTTTCTAGTGCCAGGCTACGCGTTTACACACAGCAGCCTCGTGCTACGGCGGACAACACAATAACAACGGTCAAGGGATATTCCGCATGGATTTCTACAGTAGTTGCTGGCAGACCGCGTAAGTTAATTCAACTGGACCGATTTCCCCCAACTAACAACGTGTCTCGATGGTTTTGCAAAAGCAATCTCAGCGAGCTCGAGGCAGCTTTGAATAAACCCCATATTCAAGCTAACGGAAACGGTGGTGATCAAGTGGGTCGAGCGAGGAACGCAGCTCTTAAGGATTAGATGTAGCGTCGGCAGGGGAAGAGCAGCGGCTTGCGAGCAAGGTCCAAGTGATGAAGCAGTTGATCTAGGAGAGGCCACATGCCGATATTGCTAGAGGGTGAATCGAGACCTCGAAGAAGTCTTAGCTACTGCTAGTGGATAATGCACATGTGCAACGAGCAGCAACATGTACAGTATTGAGTGCCAGCACCGCAACCAGTAAATTTGTTTCGCTCAGCTGGAATCCCTCCTAACAAGGTACTTCTAAGGTCCTATAGGAGGTACTTCTAAGGTCCAATCTAGTTCTGCAGCACGATCTTGGTGTGTCGAACTGGCGTCCGATGGATGCAGCCACCTCGGTTGATAAACAACCCCCGCTAAACTGCACTGCCACTCACCTGTGGAAGCCTCGGTCTGAACTTGCATCTTGAGAAACAACACTCACACAAAGCGCTGTCGCGATGTTTAAGCTCCGTCGTCGTCTCGCCGCGCAGCTCCAACGTGTCTGCCTTGCAAAGTGAGGTTTCGCGCACGAGGATATGGGTCGAGTGGTGGTTGACATTGAACTCCGAACAAGGGGTTGCGCAGCGATATGCGTCAAATTTTGGGGTGCTGCGCACGTATACATGATACCCGGAAACTTTTCATCAAAAGTAAATTTTCGCCAGGCATCACTTCACGATTTGCCAGTCGAGGGATGACCTTCCGACACCGGCTCCCATCGCTTGCATTAGCGCTGAGCATTCCTAGCACGGCCGCCGTGGAGGTGAGTGTGTGCCGTGACGCGACATATGAGCTATCGGTGGACGCAGCCTCGCTGTGCAGCGGATCAGGCGCTAAACCCGATGGCTGGAGCTGCCCCAAGGCGGGCGACGTGGCTGTGGCCGACTGCCTGTCATTCCTCGCGTCGTACCAAAGCGGCAGCTGCATGGCGCCCGAGGATGCTGTTTGTCAGGTGGTGAATGGAGACACATGGGGCTGCATGCTACCGTCCGTGGGGTGCAACGACGCTGCCGCCGCGGAGGAGAAGAGCTCGTGCGAGACGTGGGAGTACAGTGGGGACGACTCGGTTGGCATGGACAGCTCAGGCTCTTTTGATGGCAACGAGGACTACGACGCGAGTTGGTTCACGCAGACCACGACGGTGCGTGAGATTTTTGACTGCGGGGTTAAGCCTACGCCTGCCCCAACGACGCCCGAGGTCACACCCGCCGCCACCCCTGCTGCCACGGAGACGGAGACACCAACCCCTGCACCAACACCGGCAGTTACGGAGAGCAACGACACGGAGACGGAGACTCCTACGCCAACACTGAAGCCTGAGTCGACTCCTGCAGCAGCGGCGACCAACGAGACGGACGAGCCAACTCCAACTCCCACACCGGAAGCTACAGAGAGCGACGACACGGAGATGGAGACGCCTACGGCCACGCCAGCAAGTACAAAAAGTAACGACACAAAGATGCCCACGTCAGCGCCTACGTCTGCGGCGACAGAGTATAGTGAATCCTCCAGTGATGCAGAGAACGTCGAGCAAACTGCATCTAGCGAGACGCAGACTGGAAATGAAGACGCAACAGGGAAAACGGTCACCGTAACGTTTGCTGCTGCAGATGCTGCGGGTTTGGGAGACCAAGGTGACGAGCTGGTGGTGGTGGTGGTCGCTGCGGCGGTGGCCTTCGCGGCAGCCGTCGTGGCAGTGATTGCCGTTGTGTACGCCAGGAAGAGGCGGGCAAAAGAGGCAGTGTGCGACGGAGAAGGTGAAGGGGCATCGATAGAAGAACGAGGCAAGCATGAGGACCCAGTGAGTTAGGCAGTAGACGAATCTCCATCCATCCTCCCGACCCAGCACTGGTGACTGGAGCATCGTGCTGCAAGCTCGCGGCAGCCCCTGCTGAAGCAGCGGATCAAGGAAGGACCGTAGTTGCCTGTACCAATTCGGTCATCTAGAAGGCGAGTTGGCAAGGCCCCACAATTTCCATCGCAAGAACACGAGTGCCTACAAAAATAATACGATAATTTAGAGTGACGGTATCACCGACCAGGCGCAATTGAAGTAGCGCTTCCATTTCCAAAACGAGAACGCCTTACGAGTACAGCCATGGCACAGTAAGTCTGTGTCAGCACTATTCGTGCTGGTCAGCACAGCATAGTGCTGTGCCAGCACAATTTTAGTTTCTGCTCAAGCAGATGGGGACGGTGCATTGACCGGAGAAAAACAGATTACTGAGTACATTTTGATTTCCTATATACTGTGGGTTCTACAAAGTACTAGTACTTGTTAGTGCACCCTTAACTTTTTTTCATAAAAGGTACACTATTGTGAAAGTTTGTGGATTCGTGAATTTTCCCCGGATCCGTGAAAGTTCGCGAGGACTTTAAAATACCGGTACTGAAGATGCTCCATTAATTACGAGAAAATCTAGCCGAAACGGCGCGTGGAAAGAGAGGAGCGCGCGTCCTTTGCCCCTGCGGCAGAACCGCTCCCCTGCGCTAAGTGCTCACGTAACTACAGCAAAATCCTGAAGCAGATATGAGCAAAGGTACGCCGATGATGATGTAATTGATTGTGTATGCGTACGTGCGCAATGCTCACCGTTTTGAGCGTCACCGCAATACGGAAGTATACTTACGTGTGGTAAAGTTGAGACTAGCTTGGTTGCTTTTGTGTAGCACAAAAAGGCTTCAACAAAACGAGTACAGCATGGTTGAGATGCAAGAGACTGACGAGGAAATTAGCAAATTCATGACTCCACAGTGATCAATCGTAGGATGCGCTTCTTAACTCAAGAACATCAGTTTTCGGTTAAAATCTTGACAACGCTATCCAGCAAAACTCCAAGCGAAGTCGCGTGGCCTCCCAGCCGAAGACACCCGTCAATGTTTGCGGCGAGCTCATTGATAGCCTCTGCTTCTCGCTGCAGCATCGTCTGAAGATCATTGTGCGCATACTGCAGGTCAACCAGCGCCTCAGACATAATCTGTATCTTGACTTGAAGCTGTTGGAGTTCCTGCGCTCTGGAACGGAGCAGCTCTCCTGCATTTTTTAGCGCTTGACTGTTCATTATGATATACAGCTTCACTGAGTTGACAACACTTACAATAACGAATTCACTGTGGTGAATCTTCGCCTCCAATGCTTCCCCCTGGTAATATATCCTCATCATTAAGGGCGCCCGAAGCTCCTGTTGGGCGCCCTTAAGCTGTTGTGTTGTTGTAGTTTTAAGGGTGCTTGTGGTGTTTTCCGGAGAGTTGAAGCGACAGGAAACACAGGGCGAGGCAGGTGGCGATCCTGCTGGAACTTATAGCCGAATGTATTGTCGCTTGCCTAGTAGCTAGCAGATTGTGAAGTGAGAGGAATGGCAGTCGTCACCACCCTTCCATCTCAATGAAAGTATCAAACTCCAATGCTGATAGCATCAGAGTTTTATGCAAGGCAACCAGTGGATCCACTTGGATCACTGGCGGCCTGTCCTACAAGATCCATATGAAAGTTTTGGTCAGACCCGGATGTCTGGGTCTGCCATCGCCAAAGGAAAGATGTGGTCTTTGATGCACCAAAGACCAGCATCTTCGCTATCTGTGATTGATCTGGTTGCACCAGGTCGCACACTGTCTGTTCGTCAAACTTGAGGTTGACGTCTGGCGGCGGGATCTGGCTTGACACCTGAGATCCACCACACAGCCCTCAAAGCTTGATTCCGGAGCTGGGATTCTACCCCCTGAGTCCAACCCTGGCAGTCAGATCATTGCCTGGTCCTGGTCGTCCACAGAGCAGCTCGTCACTCCAACCTTGGATGTCCGTTCACCTCGTGCTGGATGTCATTGCCTGTCTGTCGGCTCCAGCAGTCCGTGAACGGGTTCGACAACTCACCCTTTGACCCACAGGTAGTTCCTCTGCATGGCCCAGCTGAGTATTCGCGTCGAGTCGATCGTCATCCAGTCCAGGTACTACCTCCGCAGTCTGCAACGCAGCCACAGTCGGCAAACCTTGACTCGATGTTTGTGTTTTGCTTGTAGACCCCGCTGACGAGCGTCGACGCCTGGACCTCCGGCGACTCATGTCCGGCGGCCTTACCATCTCCGTCGTCAGCGTTGGTTCCAGCGTTGGTTGCTCTCGGCCTCCAGCCGTGGTTGCGCTCTGCCAATATGCTTTCAGCTCTTGATCTGCGTTGGCCACGTAGAGGGTCACCAGCTTCGGCACGTCCCGAGAGAGGTTGGCGAGCGGCTCATAGGAGTCCTCGATCGTTTCGAGTCCTTTCCACTTCACCAAGATCTCATAGTCTTGGATCGCTTCATTCCACCGGTGCTCTTTGAGCTTCTCGATCGCGCGAATTATTCCCTGCGACGAGATGTGTTCAAGCAGCTCCTCATTCACCTCCAGGCTTGAGTCACTGTAAAACTTTAATCGGGACGCATGAACATCCAGTTCAGCGCCCGTGATGAGATGCTGAATCAGGAAGGAATGCGCATCAGCACGCACTACGCGATAAGGCCCCACCCAGGTAACGAGCAGCTTATGGCCACTTTTTTCGTCAACCCTGGACCGTAACACATAGTCGCCTTCCGTGAAGTTGACTAGATTTTCTCCTCGCCGTTTCTTCTGGTTCAATAGTCTCTGCTTCAGGCGTTGATCTTCCACGACCTGATGCATGCTCTGAATGCTGCTGCGCAGCTCGGCGAGAAAGGCGTCAATCTTGTCAATAGCAGGAACTTCCTTGAGTTCCCCCGTCCCAGGTAAATAGAATTCTCTGAGAGGGGTCGGACACGGCAGTCCCGTGAAAAGTTCCACCGGGGCCTTGTGGCCCAGTGAATGCACCACTGTATGGTTGAGGCTGGACTGTACCATGGGCACCAGGTACACCCAGTCCATGTGATTGATCTTGTACTCCAGGATCATCGTCCGAATCACCTGGAGTATATCCCGGTTCACGCGTTCAACAGAACCATTGATCCACGGGCAATAGGCGGGAGTAAACTCCTGCTGCGTGCGCAGCCGGCGAGATAGTTCACCCACCACTTCGTTCTTGAAGTGGGTGCCTTGGTCGGAGACCCATCGCGGTGGTAGTCCAAAGCGTGAGTGCCTGCCCACTGTGGGGCCCAAGGCCACCGTGGCATTGTGGCCATGGTGGAGCACTTTCGCCGGCTGTTCATGCTGGAGAATCTCAACTCACTGGCGTCCTTTTTTGTTCGCCAGTGCCGGCTGTGTCTGCATTCAAAAGGGGGGAGGATCATCCCCAGACCGTGGGATGAAACCATCGACTGCTGTGAACGAAACGGCGTGTTACATTTCGACTTCCTCTCTATGGGCGATAGTTTCGGCGACTCCAAGTATCTCTTGGTGCTCAAAGATCATGCCACCCATTTTTGCGAACTTGTCGTGGCAGACACTGCCGACAGTACGGTGACGGTGGAAGCTTTTCTCGACTATGATAAATAGCCGAAGAATGAGATCCGTAGCATCAGCAGGTATCCAGATCTTGTTATCCACAGCCCAAACGTTGTCATCGGTGCGAGCTGCACCAGGCGGTGGTTCGTGTTGAGCTTGTTCGAGCGCGATCCCCACGAAAGTCGGCCACACAAAATGTGCATCTTCTAGAGGGCGGAGCGTCGAGATGATCGGCCCCGTCTCCCCCGGAGGTGACTCAGATAGAGATGTCGTTGTGGGTGTACGAACCCGTTTGATCACCTTGGTAGGAACCGCGTGATTCCCAGCCCATCGGCTGATCTTGTCAGCCCAGACGTTCTGGGTCCGGCAATGTGCTCGATAATGTAGTTGTAGTTCATTAGTTTCATCGACCAGCGTAGCAACTTGCCTTTGACATGTTTCTTGATATGCTCATCCGGAGCGAAGACATGGATCAAATTGCGATGGTCGCAGAACATCATGAACCCCTGCGGCCGGAGCAACAGGTAGTCGAGTTTGTCACAGGCGAAGGCTATAGGGAACGCCTCCTTCTCGATCACCGTCCAGTTCAGTTGGCTACCAGTAAATGTGCCGCTGAGGCACTCGATGAGCTGGTGCTGTTGGTCCTGGACCGGGACCTTCACGTCGTAGTTCTTCACTTGTGTCACGATGACCGCCCAACCCCAATCTGAAGCATCCGTGAGGAGGCAGGTCGTGGCGGAGTCATCCGGGACAGCGAGCGTTGCTGCCTCAGCAAGCATGATCTTCACATTGTCGAAGGCTGCTTTCTCGTCGGGACTCAAGTCAATAGAAATTCCAGCTGCTACCCGTTTGGTGCGTTGGGTCTTGGCCAGAGCTTCGTCAAGTTTCTTCTGAAGTGGGGAGGCCTGACGAGCGTAGTCTATCAGGAAAACCTACACGTAATAAAAAAAAGAAAAAATAGACTCAGTTGATGGCGCATAGAAATTGTTGTAGCTCTCCTGCCGTGTTCGGATACGGCACGGCTCGTAGTGATTCAATCCTAGCAGGATCATGACGTACTCCATTGGCATCGATGAGTTTTCCACACCACTTGACCTCTCGTCGATACATGCTGGACTTCTTGACGCTGAGCTTCAGCCCAAAATCGCTCAGCAACGAGAATAGTTCAGCGAGCTTGTCCAAATAGGTGACGATGTCGTCCGCGTATAGCAGTAGGTCGTCGATCCACACGAGGAGGTGCTTGTACAGCAAGGTAGCAAAACACGTCTCCATAGTCTTCTGGAAGTGGATTGCAGCATCACCACAACCTTGAGGAACTCGTCGTGGGGTATATATCTTCTCGTCTGTCATGTAAGAAAGCCATTCCTGGCAGACCTCAGCCAGAGGTAGTTGCCAGAACCCCTTAATGAAGTCGAAAAGGCCAAAGTGTTGTTTTCCCCGTGCATTTTCCATTACCAGCGAGAGTATAGGCATCACAGCCGCCATGATGTCCGTGAGCGAGTTGAACTGTCGATAGTCCGTTGCTTGGCGAAAGTCCATGAGCTCTTGTGACTTTTTGACGGGTAGAACGGGGCTTGCCCAGCGGCTTGTGGGGTTTTCATAGACCCATCCTAATTCCACCAAACGATCATTAAATTCCCGTAAGAACTGGCGAATGTGCGGAGGATATTTGCGGGACTTACACTTGCATGGTTGGGCCCCTTCCTTCAAACGCACTTCGAGCGGAGGGACACGAGCCGGTGGATCATCGCGGAGTTCCAGGCGCCACACGTCGTACATGTGCACGATCACCCGCAACTTGTCCACTTTGTCGGCTGGGAATCCGTGCTTCGAAGCCCTTTCAATCAGGACTTCGATAGCAGCACGAACTTCTTCATCACTGGCCACATGCTTAGGGTCCGCAGGTAACTCATCAGCTTCCAGGTCCATCGGGTCTCCACTGTTCTCGTCCTCGATGTGAGCTCCAGTTGCCGATCAACATCAATACCCAGCATGACCAGCAAATCTCGCCCAATAATGAACTCATCGTCTTCTTCATCCATGCTCAGGCATGGCACGACTTCCGCTAACTGCACAGGCCCAGCAGCCGTGTGAATTAGAACGTGAAGCAGCGCTTTCTTCGTGGCCACCACAGGGTGAGCACCAAAGGTGCACCGGCGTGTCCAGCGGAATCGCTTGCACGGAAGGATCGGCTTCCAAGAGCAGTTTCCACTGCGATTGACTTATCACAGTATGATCGGAACCAGTGTCCGGGCAGCACGGGAGATCCAGCACGCCATTGATCGTCACCGTGCGAGAGGTCATGGGAATCAGTTTTTCAATCTCTTCATGCGAGACTGACAAGACTTGGCAGCCTCACGAAGCTTCTGCCGAAGCACTATCTTCTCCGCGTCGGTCGCCTTTGTACAGTCATTCAGCCAGTGCATCCCCTGGCACTTTGGGCATGGTGACGGCGGCTCCCGGTGAGATATGGACGGCTTGTTGTCCTTCAGGTTGGTCTTCCGTTAGATCTTCCTGTCGGGTTTTGGCTGCGCGAAGTTCTTTCTGAATTCCTCGCGAGCGATCTTGTTCGGCGGGATAGCAGCCTTCCCAGCATTTCTTGCAGACTTGGGTGTGAAAGAGTTGTCCTTCACCATTGACCTCATCCGTTTGTTCTGCTGAAAATGGCGTTCGTGCTCCACCGCCTTCTCGTAAACCAGGGTGTAAAGTCTCTGAATGCCCTTGCCAGCTTCTTTATCTGTCCAACGGACAGCGTTCTTGACGTCTTCCTTAAGAACAGGCGGGGCTAGACAGGATATCAGGCGCTTACACTTCTCAGTTTCACCATCTACACCGGAGAAGACTTCTTCCAGTCCATTCTCCAACACAACTTCGGCAAACCTTTGGAAATAGGTGATGATGCGGGCGTCCACATCAGTCTCTCTGAGGTCCATCCGAAGCTCTTGGTCAAACAGCGATTTGATGTCGGGCAGGTCATCGTTCTTGACCTTGCCTAGCAAAGCTTTGATCTCTGCGATCAACATTCCTTCAGTGACATCCTCAACATCTTTGCGTAGACGGAGAGAACAGAACGTGTCTAGGAGGTTCAGGTCGATCGTCTCCTTGACCCCCTGCGTCACCGAGTCGTAATCTTCTCCCGAGCTCCGGCAGCGAGCTCGCATCTTGGATTCATATTCCCTGCGCTTCTGGTTCCATTTGACCAGGGCTTCGTGAGAAATGGACGCCAAAATAGGTGGAAGAATGGGCGCGAAAATGGGTACAGACGTGGCCCCTGAGTTTTCGTAGGACTCCTCCTCATCATTCAAGTCAGCAGTACGCCTTTTGGGCATGCTGACGGGAATGGGGCGAACCTCACCAGCCGGCGTCTGCACTCGATCTCAGTCGATCAGGGACAGCCGTAGCGGGGTTCGAAGTTGGCAAGCGCGTTGAGTGCCACAGCGTGGAGCAGCACGCACACCCTAAAGAATTCTTTGTGATGTTTTCCGGAGAGTTGAAGCGACAGGAAACACAGGGCGAGGCAGGTGGCGATCCTGCTGGAACTTATAGCCGAATGTATTGTCGCTTGCCTAGTAGCTAGCAGATTGTGAAGTGAGAGGAATGGCAGTCGTCACCACCCTTCCATCTCAATGAAAGTATCAAACTCCAATGCTGATAGCATCAGAGTTTTATGCAAGGCAACCAGTGGATCCACTTGGATCACTGGCGGCCTGTCCTACAAGATCCATATGAAAGTTTTGGTCAGACCCGGATGTCTGGGTCTGCCATCGCCAAAGGAAAGATGTGGTCTTTGATGCACCAAAGACCAGCATCTTCGCTATCTGTGATTGATCTGGTTGCACCAGGTCGCACACTGTCTGTTCGTCAAACTTGAGGTTGACGTCTGGCGGCGGGATCTGGCTTGACACCTGAGATTCACCACAGTGCTCTAGCGATTAAGGGTGCTCCAAGCCGATCGTGCTGTTGTAATTAAGGGTGCTCTAACGCCGTTCGTTCTACAGAGGGCGGTTTGTTGAATCAAATGCCCCCAATTCGACCTCCCTGTCTTATATCATAAAATAAGCTGTTTAAGAGGCTACTTTGGTGGGCACCACACTCATCTTGGGCAACATATCCATCCTTGGCGGCAAGTTGGATAGCACATTGTAACGGGACACCAAACATAATGTGTGTACCGTTGCATAGGGACTGACGAGGCGTCAATCCCATTGGACGAAAAGATCCCGTCCGTATTAATTACGGACCTACGTAGTTACATATGCCTATTCGGGGTACGATACTCCTCTGAGCCAACCATTGGTCAGCTGATTAGGTTTCATTATAGGAGACCTTTAATTTGTATTGCAGGCCAAACTAAGCCCTCCTATAAATATATTCAGTCTTTATCTTACTATCTATTTGGTTAACAGTCCCTGAGACCAGGGACTAGTGAACGACAGTTCACAGGAAGTATTGCATACTTCCAGCACTTCCTCTGTGCAACGTGCTGTGTGCCCCGTCACACTTGGTAGCACTTGTAGTCAATCCACGCCTACGCGGGTAGATTGAACCACCTGAATCCTCTGTGGTCTCAAAGGTTGAGCCAAGATGGATCGAAGTGAGTTTGCTCACTTGAGCGACCTCTAATGGGAGTCGGTTCGGAAAATGGGAGGCATCTTTGGAATGGATGCACTCCGGGGTCTGGCGACGTCGTCGCCGACAGACCA
>KV735390.1:10606-29059 GCA_000500225.2 Phytophthora pinifolia | reverse complement strand
TCAACTCGCAGTTCGCAAAGCTCGCATTCTGGACAGCTCTCGAGTAAATGCTGCTGAAAAGAGCGAGATAGAGTACTTTATATATGGCTGACAATCGATTTCGTCGGAAACGGTGGCAGCGTGGAGTGAGGGCGACGCATGGCGGCATCGCTGTGACGTCTTGCTGGGCGAGCGGCATCTTGTTTCTAGAAAGGTGAAGCGCAGCTAGATAGACGAGCTTTCTCTTTCGTTTCGTGCATTAACATGGCTCCACCCCTATCGAATCTTGTTGTCTTCTAAGTTAGTTTTCGTAGTTCTGACGCTTCATGTTATTTCGGTGGCGCATTGTGAGTGAACTGGGAATCAGTCGCCTCTACGTTTAGCTCTGCACAACATCCATTTACCCTTGCTTTGCCGATGGCTGACGTCGCCGAGTCTACCATCTCTCGGCCACGTGAAGATGGAGGAGACATGGACCACGAATCTCCCGCGACCTCCACTTCCGGACCCTCTTCATCGCCCGCCTTTGCGTTTGCAGCATGGAAAGCAGAGCTGGAGCTGATGCTGCAACGCGAGAGCGAGAACGTGCATGAGAGCGTGCAAGCGCTGCAGAGCGACTTCGACGACCGCTCTCAATTCGTGCGCGGGGACTTCGCTTGGCGCAAACAGGTTACCGCGTTCCACGACCGACTGCAGGATGTACTTACGAATCAACTCGATGGGTTGGCCGCCACCATCGGTACCCACGCGGCACTGGTTGCCGACAGTCTGGCTCAGACCCTGGCCAAAGTCGAGCGCGACGGACAGCGCGCCGTTCACCACCAGGAACAAAAGGGCGCGTCGGCCTTGCGTCGAGCGCGTGCCGCATTAGCCAAGGAGGTGGAAAGGATAGCACGTCTGGAAAAGTGTCTACGTCTAGAAGAAGCTCGCCAGGCAGCCGCTACGCTAGCCGAACGCGAGCGCCAACTCCAAGACGAGCACAGTGCTCGAGAAAGCCACCTCCAAGCGCTGCTAGGCGACATGCGCTCTTCTAACGAGTCGCTCGAGACCCTCAACACGCAGCTTCTTGAGGCGTTGAGGACGTCACGCATCGAGCTTGACCAGCTGCGCAACACACTGGTCAAGTCCATGTCACGGCCGAAACGAAGGAACTCGAGTCTCTCTCAGGGCGAGGAGAAGGGTGCTAGTGTCGAGGGCGCGAAGCAGAATGATGGGGACAAAAGAGGCAACAACAGCACGACTCGCTGCCTGGAAGCGCTCCCGACCACGGCAAATGAGCTGCTGCTTGTACCTGCGCTGCGGCAATCGCTCAGTGCAGCGACGCAAAGCGTGGCGACTCTGAAAACCCGCGTGAGTGAGCTCGAAAGCGCTCGGGACAGCGACAAGCAGCGGTTGCGTGAGCTGCAGCTTGCTCTCGCACAAGCTGACAACGAGAAAGCTCGAGCTACAAAGCTGCTCGGCGAAGCCCGCTCCGCACTCGTTAACAATGAAAGCAAACTCGTGGAAGCCGCCGCAGAAATCGTAGGCTGGAAGGACAAGCTTGACGCCGTGCAAGCGCTAGCGCAGGGTCGCGAGCGAGCACTCGCGGACTCGCAGAGACTGGAAGACGCAACGCGCGACCAACTGGCGGCGGTAACGAGTCGTTTACAACGCGTGCTGGCCATCGAAGTGCGCTGGCGTGAGTTCGAGCATACTGTGACCAAGTGGAAAAAACGGCAGAGGGACGAAACGCAAGCCTCGGATGAGGGGGACCGGAGCTTGGAGCACCTCGTTGACTCCTTTCTCCGTCTCGAAGCGAGCGACGGGACGGAAGCAGCAGAGCTGACGGAGACGCACAAGGAGCTGGAGGTCCGACTGAAGTACCAACTCCAGCAGCGCTTTGGGGAGCACTTGACCTTGCGGGTTAGTCACGAGAGGCGACGAGTTCTTGAGCGACTCGAGCGCCTCTGTGCGACCGAGGCGAGAGAGAAGCAGGAGCGAGCACAGCGCGTACGCCAAAGCGTTCCTCCCATCAGCCTCGAAAGCGACTTGACTCGTCTCAAGCGGATCGTTAAAGCTGCCTATGACCAGCTCGGGGTTTGTGTGGGGCCGTGGGCCGAGACGGATCTGGATGAGCTCCACGCGAGGTTGGAGGCGCTCCAGACCCACGTGCACGTCCTCGACGACAAGCTGGAAAGTGCTGCCCATCGAGCCGAGTCGCAGCGGGTAGCGCTTGTGCGGGCCGAGTTGGCACGGCAGGAGAAGGAGCACCTCTTGGCTGAGATCACGGCACGCTATCGCCAACTGCGAGCGATGCAAGCCGCATGGGACGCGCACCAACCACAGCCGGAGCAGCAGCAAGGCCAGCCAGGTGAGCGAAAGCCTCTCACCGTCTACGGCGTTCCGCACCCGATGGCGCAAAAGCCAAAGCTTCACACGCTGGCGCAACTACCGGTACGCGCGAGGCCTTCGTCGGCTGCTCCTAGCTTGGCTTCTCTCCGTCAGCCGCCAAGTCGACTTGGCTCGCGTCTGGGGTACAATAGAAACAGCTTGGATCTGCAGAGAAAGAGACACGAGGAACGCGTGGAGGAAGGCGACGAGCACGTTCGCAGCGTGCTCAAGTCGACACTGATGCAGTCGGAGCTGGAGAACCAGCTCGAGGACACGGTGGGGTCCGATGGGGTACGTTGCTTACCTCCAGCCTGCTCCGCTTTCGTCGCTAAGAGTCTCGTGTTGCTTGCTCGGTGTCTCTAGGTTGTTGAAATTCTCCACCGCCGTCGCCACCGTAGGTGACACTCTCAGATAGCAAGCGAATGGAGTTTCTCGGCCAAAGTCATGTACGACGCCCTCAAGAGAATTTCGTGGAGGAGGGAGGCTAGCTCGGGAGAACTCTGGCGTAACTCGTCCATCTCCTGCCGCGTGAGCGCTGCCGTGAGTGTATCTGGCGCCGTGGCAGTGGCATCCAGTACCCGAGGTTGCTCCAAGATGAAGTCCATGTCGCCGAAGATACAACCCGGCCGGACACGTCCGACGAGCTCCTTCGGTGGATTCTGCTGGCTGTCGGCTGGGGGTGCAGAAGTGGAAGGGGCTTGTAAGGAGCTTACAGGCTCGTAATGCTCCGGCCTTGGCGAATCGGATGCCAACACGGCCTCGGTCGGCATCGTCATCAGCTCGACCGTCCCTCGTAGCAGCACATACCACGCGTTTGAGCTCTCTCCAACAAGGAAAAGGCGACCTTGGGCGTCCCATTCCCGCACCGTAAACTGCTCCGCAAGTTCTTCTAATCTCTGCGAAATTGCGTGATCATCCTTTCGAGTGTCTGCGAGGTAAGCGGCAAATACTTGCGGAAGCGGCAACGCCCGTGAACAAAGCGGTGACGAGATCACGTGCTGCCCCGAACGAATGGAGCGTCGTTTTGCCGCTGACAGGATAAGCTGCTGCTCGCACCAGTCCAGTGCGAGGTCCAAATCCGACGTGATATGACTGTCTCCCGAGTGCTCCTGAGCTGGAGGAGACGAGGGAATCACATCGTTCACCCGCAGAAGAAACTCGACGCTTGGTCTCATGCCGCAATACACTGCGCAAATCCGTCCTAGACTGAAGGAGAGCTGGAGTGCCAAGAAGCAGGAACGCGCTGCCGTCGCATCCATTCCGCTCACTTGTGAGAAATCCAGCACAACGAATCGCGTTGGTCGACGGTCACGGTCAGAACACGGCTGCCCATGAAGATTTACCAGCGATGGAGGCAGCGGCACATGGGTTTCGGCGGTGTATCTCGCGCTCCCCTCTCGATTACCTCCAAGGAGTGGAAGTCTCTCGGCTTTTCCATTCGTGTTCGATACGCTCTCATCGTTTGCAGCACTGTCAGCTCCTCCCAGCGGTGGACGAACGTAAACTGCACTCTTGACACAGTTTTGAATGCGCGTGGCAGACCCAAAGAAGATGTGGCCTTGCAGCTCGATGGTAACGATTGCATCTTGCTGTCTCGAGTTGCTGTCTTCAGCGTCTGAACCAAGTGACTTGGCTCCGTAGAGCAGCGCATGCTGATCAGCATTGCGGATAACGTTACTGGTCTTGTGCACGACTCGAACGTCTTGGACCTTGGCGTATTCCACGAGGAAACTCGCTGCTGCTAGCGCGATGCCCGTGGCTAATCCCAATTGAACGCCAAAGATGTTGAGACAGCCGAACGTACCGACCACAGTCAAGTATTCGGCGAACAGGAGCTTGTAGAAGACGCCAAGTAGCCACGTCTTGAGCAAGTCGAGGCCAATAAAGATCATCACAGCTCCGAACAGGAACTTCGGCACAATTGCCATTAGAGATATCGGAGTCGCAACAATTGCGAGCTCACAGACCGCGAGCGTGACGCCGACTAACCGTGTGATCCCTGGAAAACGAGACTCGGCTGCTGCGGTGGGGCGAAAGCGCGAAGTAAAGAGCGTCTGGCTGAAGATATACGAGCCCGTGAATCCGCCTGTGAGTCCACTGATGAGGTTCGACGCGCCAACAGTCTGCAGCTGCGCATTGTAGTTCATGTTGCTTGTGGTTCCCATGCAAATCGAGGCGATGTCGAGCGACGAGGCAAACGCGATCATGACGAACATACTGAGCATGGTAGGCAGCTGGCCAGGCATAGCGTTCCAGTGAATATGGTACAGATCAAACAGCGAGTACACTTCTGCCACTTGAACGCCCGTGCCTGCGTCGTCGAGGAATCCTGCCGAGCGTGCATCATCCAGCGTACAACTTGAGAGCCAAATCACTAGGAAAAAGCTAGCAGGCAGCACCAAGATGCAGCCGGGAAACACAGCGAAGTGCCGAAAGCGTGAGGTAAGTACCGACAACAGGACTCCTCCGACCAAGGCTGGGGCTAGCAGCATCAGACTATGAGACGAGCTCACCAGTACGCCCCAGCCATGAACGGATGAAAGACTCACGCCAGTTGTAAGCGAAATGCCCCCCTTGAGCATAAAGAAACCCACATAGGCTAAATAGCCCCCGATCACTGGCGTCGGAAGGTACTGGACGAGCGAGGCCAGTCGCGCTTTGCCAGTGAGAATGAGCCCTATCCCCACGAGTACCGTGCTGATGCTCAGATGCACCAGGACGGTGGCGATCCGCTCTTCTTGCGGCACGGAAGGGCCCAACTCCGTCATGATGGACGAGGCCATGCTGGCCAGGAAGATCATCCCTGTGTCCTGCACCTGTCCGATGGCGAAAGGCAGGGGCGAAAGGCTCGTGATCACCACTTGGTGCACCATACTGGAGGCGAACACGAGCTTGGTGAGCATGGGGAGGGCGCCCGAGAAGTCCTGGTGGCTAAAGATCATGGCCGCAAAGCCGATCATGACGGGACAAAGCACTGCAGAGAAGCTGTTAGCAGCTTCTCTCTACTCAGATTGAGACTCTGATGCACCGTACCGATAGAGACAACGACGCCCGATAGAACTGCATGGACGACGCCCTGAAGCAGCAGCTGCGGCCCTGAACAGGCAGAAGAAGAGGAGGAGGCTGGTGTGCCCCCCACGGGACGTCTGCTGGGTCCGGGCGACAGCGACAGCGACAGCGCGTGCAGCACCACATCTGCGTCGTCGTCGAAGCGCGGTCGGCCTCTGTCGCCGATTGTCACGCGTGCAGGCGAGAACGAGGGCTTCATGGCAACGAGCGCGGCGGATGGCAAAACTTCAACTTTCGGATCTACCTACCATCGATCATAACCTATGTTCACCACACTAAAAACCCTTCTGACATAACGATCCTCTGCAACAGCCACGTGGTGTCCATTAGCGATCCCCCAAGCAGCCGCAATAATGGCTCCCATGAACCCCCGTATCATCGCCCTCTTCGATGTGGACGGTACGCTCACGGCCGCGCGCAAGACCGCGACGCCCGCGATGCTGGCGCGCCTCCAGAAGCTGCGCGAGAACATCACCATCGGCGTCGTGGGCGGCTCAGACCTGGTCAAGCAGAAGGAGCAGCTTGGCGAGGACGGTAAGGGCTACTGTGGCGCAGATATTAAGACACATTGGAGCTAACGCTGGCTGCAGTGACCGACAACTTCGACTACAGCTTCTCGGAGAACGGACTGGTGGCGTACCACAAGGGAAAGCTCGTGGGCGAGACGGTGAGTCGTCTTTTTGGCTGCGTGAGAAGATGGAGGGGTAGTTGGCTGACTTATGAGCTGTTCTCTATGTCTACAGAACCTCAAGAGCCAGTACACGAACCCGCAGATCAACCGCCTCGTGAACTTCTGCCTGCGCTACATCGCCGACCTGGACATCCCCGTGAAGCGCGGCACCTTCGTCGAGTTCCGCATGGGCATGATCAACGTGTCGCCCATCGGCCGCAACTGCGCGCAGGACGAGCGCGACGAGTTCGAGAGATACGACCACATCCACAAGATCCGAGAGACGTTCGTGGAGAAGCTCCGCGCCGAGTTCGCCGACTACAACCTGACCTTCTCCATCGGCGGCCAGGTAAGGAGCTCATGGGTCTGGCTGTTGCATTGCCCGTGCAGTGGCCTAATGCCTTGTTTTGTCATTGCTTGCAACTCGCCATCACTAGATCTCGTTCGACGTGTTCCCGACGGTAAGTGACGCTGCCTTGGTTGCTGCAAGTAGCTCGAGGCACTAACTCGACAACCTGTGCGTATTGGAACAGGGCTGGGACAAGACCTTCTGCCTGCGCTACCTGGACCCCAAGGACTACGACGAGATCCACTTCTTCGGCGACAAGACCTATGAGGTGGGTGGGCTTCATTGCAGTTATTGTCGTGTGAGCATCAGACTAATGCTACCGATTTTGGGGGGCAGGGCGGCAACGACTACGAGATCTACACGAGCGACCGCACCATCGGCCACTCGGTCAAGAACCCGGCGGAGACGATCCAGCTCCTGGACCAGCTCTTCCCTTAGACGGCGGTGTCTGTCTGTTTCAAGGCCGGCTTCGTATTGATCTCGGCCATCATGCCGAGAGTTGCGTGCTTAACGCAACGTATCAGCGCCTTGCCCGTTTCCCTTTGGCTTCGTCTTCACCTAGCAGCACGTCGTCATCGCCCAGAACGTTGGCCATGGGGTCTTCGCCGCGCGACTTGAGCAGCTTGTAGGCCTCCATCTCCTCCGCTTGCACCTCGTAGTTGCCCATGGAGTTGTACTTGCGCTTCTTGTCGTCTTGTTCCGCTTGCTTTCTCTTCTCCTTGGCCGCCTGCTTGATGGCCTTCTTGAGCTTCTTTTCATCCAGTTCAGGCGCGAGGTTCTCGCCGTACATTTCACTGCGCTTGCTCATGACTCCACGTGCTTGAGCTCCGTCAGGCTGTCCGGGCTCGAGCTTGTCGGGCACCTCAAGCATGGCTCGCTCGGCGGTGGCTGTCTTGGCCTCCTCGAGCGCCTTCTTGCCATCGTCACCCGTACAGTACGACTTGCGGACCTTCGAGTGGCAGCAAGCGTATCCCCACGTCATCTCGCTGCGATCAAACCACGAGCCCCAGATGCCGGTGTGGTTGTTCTCGAGGGCGTCTTCAACGTACTTGGAGCGCACAGGGGCGCGCTCCCGACCCTTAACCACTCGTCCGTCTCGCGAATACTCGACGTAGTGCTCGCTCTGCGCCAACAGAAGCTCCTTCGGGGGAGCTTCCAGGTGCTCCTGGCCGCCGTATTTGTCGAGAATCTTGCGGCTCTTGTCCTTTTCAAGAGCAGCCTTCCGCTCCTCGTACTGCTTCTTGAGGAACTCGGCCTGCGACGGGTTTGCCAGCGGGTGAATGTCCGTGCCCTTGGAGTAAGCCTCCCACGCAAAGAGCTGAGCAGACGCAAGCTTCTGCGCATCGCCCGTGAAGCGCGCGATGTTGTCGCCGACGAAGGTCGTGTCCTCTGGATCCAGCTCCGGGTTGGGATTGTCGCGCATTGACCGCGTCTTGGGGTCGTAGTAGGCCGAGTTGGGGTTCAAGTTGCGCAGATACTTGGCCGTGTCCTCTCGGATGCGCAGATTCCGCACGGTAGTCTTCATCTGAGCGCCGCCCACGCCGCCCTGACGGGCCACACGCTCAGTGAACATGGGGCCTTTGTCATGGTCGCGGAACTCCTCGTCCTCCGACTCCATGTCCGACTCGTAGTCCGAGTCGGAGTCCGAGTCCGAGTTCGACGCCACGCCCTTGCCTTCCTCCTTGCTCTTCGTCTTGGCTCTAGTCTTCTTGTCCTTCTTCGTGTTAGCCGACTCCTTCAGTTTCTGGTTGATCTCCTCGGCGCGCAGCTTCTTGCGGGCCTCGTCCACCTTCTCGTAGCGCTCGATGGTCTTGGCGTGCTCCTTGGGGTCGTAGCCCAGCCACTGGTCGCGCTTGGCGTCGAACGCGAGCTTGCCGAACTTCTCGGAGCGCACGTCCACGACCACTTCGTCGCTCTGGAGGTCTTTGTTGGTCTTCCAGGCGCCTACTTTGCGCGGCCGCTCGACGCACTCGTTCGTCTTGTGGCTCATGGCGCCGCAGTTTTTGCACGCGCCCTTGCGCCACTTGCGCTGGCGGCCAGCGGAAGAACTCGCGGGTTTACGGCCCTTGAGGTAGAGCTCGTCGGCCTCGTGGATGGACAGCACGTGCGCCTCGTGCTGCAGCGTCTGGTGATTGAGCGACGGCCCCGAGTCGCCTAGATACCACGGCCGCTTGCTGATGAACTCGGGGTTGTGCGGGTTGATGAGGTTGCCCTCTCCATCCTTCTCGGGCGGCAACGTGCCGTTCTTGCGCGCCTCATCGATATCGCGCTTCTTCTTGAAGTCGCTGCTCGACAAGCGCTCACCTCCGGCCGACGCCATGCTTGGTGCTTCTGAAACAGGAAATATGTATGGCGACTTCACTAAAGCTTTTCAATTGGCTGAAACGAATTTAAGCCAATCATCACCTTTTTCTCGAGGCTCAACGAGTATTATTATGGAATTTTGCGCGTAAGGGAGAAGTCAAGAGTCTTCTGCATCGGCCATGATCTCGGAGGCAGCACACGCCGAGTGCGTGCGGCTGCTGGAGCTGCTGACAAACCCACGCGTGCAGGAGAGCTGGTCGTGGGTGTTCATGAAGCCCGTGGAGATCCCGGGCTACGAGCAGGTGATCAAGCGGCCCATGGACCTGGGCGCTATCAAGAAGAACCTGGGCTCCAAGCCCTCGCGCTGCCGCTTCAAGTCGCACGACAAGTTCGCGCGCGACGTGCGGCTGGTCTTCCAGAATGCGCTGGTGTATAACAAGGCGGATCAGGACGTCAAAGGCTCCGTGTACGCGGCGGCGCAGCATCTACTGCGTGTGTTCGAGACGGCCTACGCGAAGGCCATCGAAAGCGTCTTCCGCGCCGACGACGCGGCCAAGGCGGCCCAACGAGAGGCCAAGGAAGAGCGTCGTAAGGCCGAGGGCGGCGACGCGAGGCCGGACGCGTCCTCGGCCTCGTCGCACCACCACCACAGCAGCAGCAACCACAGCCACAGCCATAGCCACCGCCATCGCGAGGACGGGGAGGAAGACAGCAAACACAAGCACCGACACAGTAAGAAGGACAAAAAGTCCAAGAAGTCGAAGAAAAAGAGCAAGGACAGGGAGAAAGACCGAGAGCACCGCCATTCGAGCTCCAGCAGCGGCGAGAACAGGAAGAACTCGCATCGGAGCGAGCACGAGGGCGCGACGAAGAAGGTGGCGCCTCGCACTGAAGGCGCGGCTCCTGTGGCTCGTGCGCCGGTCGTCTCGCAGAGCAGTAGCTCGGTCGTCAAGCGCGAGCCGAGTCCGAGCCTGGGATCTGGAGCCAAGATGTCGGAAGCGGAGATGACGGCGTGCCTGTCGCTGCTGATGAAGCTGGTCAAGTACAAGGAGGGCAACATCAGCCCCGCCGCGCCGTTCCTTCAGCCCGTGGACTTGACGCACTTCCCCGACTACCGCGTCAAAGTGCCCAACCGCATGCATCTCTATGGCGTCCAGAAGAAACTCCGCAGTGGGAGCTACCCGACGCTTGAGGCGTTTGCGCACGACATGCGGCTCATCTTCTCCAACTGCTTGGTGTACAACAGCGACGTGATCCTGAGCAAAGTGATGCGGAACCATGCGGTCACGCTCATGAAGCTCTTTGAGAGTCAATTCGCCAAGATCGGCGGCTCGTGGCCCGGCATCCCGGAGCGGTGGAAGTGCCATCAGATCATTCACGACGTGCTGGCGCACCGCACGGATGGACAGGAGACGGCGCAATGGTTCAAGTACCCGATCGAGTCGTACTACGATTCGCCCGACCAAATTCCGTACAACTACTACAAGACGGTGAAAGAGCCGATGGACATTGGCACGGTCTCGACGAAGCTGCACTTGGGCGAGTACAAGCACGTGTCGGAGTTTCTGGCGGACATGAAGCTGGTCTTTGACAACTGCATCCGCTACTGGAGGCCGGACCCACAGGGACAGACGTACTGCGAGTCTGCGGAGACGTTGCTGCGCGTTTTGCACTCGCAGAGCGCCATCTTGGGCTCTTCTGCGGCAAAGTCTAGCGAGAAGCAACGGTCGTCCTCCTCGTCGTCCAAGGTCAAGGTTGCCTCTGCTGCGGCGATGTCTTCGTCCATACAACCAGCTAGTGCACCCGCGACCAGCGTCTCTGCCAGCGAGCACGAGAGGACCAAGAAAAAGCCGTCGTCTAAGTCTTCCAAGTCGTCGAAGTCGAGGGAGTCAGGCGGTGGCATGCCGGAGAAGGACGTCTGCTTGGGGATTATGAAGCAGCTGCGGGGCCACAAGATGAAGGGTTTCCGTGGGATCGAGATCAAAACGGCTGGCCCCTTTCTGACTGCTGTCGATACCACCAAGTACCCGGATTACTTGTCGATCGTCTCGGAGCCGATGGATTTCGCCAAGATCGAGCGCAAACTGAAAAGCGACCGATACGGCAGCGTCGACGAGTTCAGCGCCGACGTGCACCTGATCTTTTCCAACTGCCACAAGTACAACAGTGATCCAGTGGAAGGTGCGGACATCCGCGCGATGGCCACGAATCTGCGCAATCACTTCGTCGAGCTTTGTAACGAGAAGCTGGGCCCCCTTGACGGCATGGTGAATGGACCGATTCAGACGCCGACCCACGCGGCGCAGGTGGCAACAATTCCGTCGGCGCTCGCTGCAGCGCCACCAAAGCCAGCAGCGCCCATACTGTCACGGCCGCCTGAGGGGAAGTTTCATGCTGCTGTCGCTGGAACCGTGTCCTCTTCTCTCCCGAAGCCGATGAAGAAATCTCCTGCTCCGTCTCCGACAAAGCGACCGCTCTCGACGTCTTCAACGGCTGCATCGGGTAGTGCACTCGGCAGTCGCGAGCTGAAGAAGGAATCGAGCAGCAGCAGGGAGTCTACTGTCCTCTCAAGTGCGACAGCAGTTGCTCCGGCGAAATTGACGGTTCACGTGAAACCAGTGACGGCTGCGGTCCCAGCCTCGGCTCTGAGCAAGGAGGTACCTCCTGGTAATGCGATCAGCCAAGAAGGACTTACTCCGGAGGAGGCGAAACGAATCCGGAAAGAGATGAAAGAGAAGCGGAAAAAGGAGAAGAAGGAAAAGAAGGAGAAAAAGAAGAAGAAAGACAAGGAGAGAAAGCGCGACAAGAAGGACAAGAAGGAGCGAAGCAAGGCGTCGAGCTCCTCGACCCAGGTACGCAAGGTGCTCGATTACGCTCGCCTTCTGCAGGTTTACTGACATTTGCACGTCGATTCGCCGCCACAGGAGGTCGGACTAACTGCGCAGGGAAGAGCTGCAGCCCTCTCCACCGCTGCTACTCCAGTGTCAGCATCAGCGCCGTCACCCGCTGCTGGTTCTAGTGTCGCTGTCCCCGCGATCAAGTCCCAGTCTGCGTTGCCAGCAGCTTCGCCGTCTGCGATTGCCTCGAAAAGAGGCCTAGTGGAGCCTCCTCTCGCTTGTAGCTCAGCAAGCAAGAAGAGCAAGAAGCCCAAGAAGTCGGACCTCAGCTCGTGGGAGACTGCGTGCGACCGCGTGCTGAACCGCTTGATCAAAATTGAGCAGGTGGGGAAGCTCCACTTCAACCACCCGCTGCTGGAGGTGTTCCCGCAGCTCACTGCCGAGTACACGAGCCTGATTGCCGAGCCCATGGACCTGCGCTCGCTACGCGAGCAACTGCACGCCCACGCGCTTACCCAGCCCGAGTTCCTTCGGAAAGGCCGGCTGATCTTCCAGAACGCGGCCAAGTTCAATTGCGCCGATGACCCGGCGTCGGTCCAGGTGCGCGAGATGTCTGCGCACTTGATGTGGTACTTCGATTCGCTGTGCGCCGAGCTGCAGATCCTCTCAGCGCCTGAAGTCCCAGCCGAGCAGAGTCGCGCCAAGCGGGATCAGTTGAGACGGGAACGCGCGGAGTTTGTGAGCACTGTGCCCGTTGAGCTCAAGGCCAAGGAGTGCCAGAAGCTGCTTCGCGTGCTGAACAGCCAGAAGCACGACAAGAACTGCTGGCCGTTCCGCAAACCTGTGCGCGTGCTGTTCCCGGCGCTGGCGCAGGACTACTTCGACATCATCAAGACGCCCGTGGACTTGTCGACGATCGCCGACAAGCTGCTCGAGTTCGAGTACAAGGTGCACGGCGAGTTCATTCGGGACGTGCGGCTGACGTTCGAGAATGCCATGGTGTACAACCACGCGGACAAGGAGCGCGAAGGATGGAACGTGTACGCTGCAGCAGTGCACATGCTGGGGGTGGTCGAGGAGCTGTGGGGAGACGTGACGCTGGAGGTGACGGAGAAGACCCGCCGGCGCGAGCTCTTGCGGAAGGAGCGCCTGAACGATCCCAAGCGGAAGCGCAGCGACGCCGCGGAGGCCAGCGGCGAGCGCGAGAAGAAAGCCCCCAAGCACCACCACGACGCGTCTGCTGTTGAGGGGGACTCTGCGCGCAAGCACCACCACAAGCACCACCACAAGAGCAGTCGACACGAGAGCGTCGCCGCTAGTGCGATGGGTGCTCCGGCAAGTGCGGCCACCCCCAGCAAAAGCGCCGCTCCAGCTTCCAATGCGTCGTCTGTGGTCGGAACGATCGTTGTCGGCGGTGGGAGTGGCTCACGCGACGATGCTGGCGCGTCCGATGCGACCGCCACCCGAGTGAAGCTGCAGCTCATGCCGGCGAGACCGAACATGGAGCGCATGAACAAGCAAGAGCGCAAGGCCGAAGAAAAGCGGCGCAAGCGCGCTCGACGCGAAGAGGAGATGGCGCGCACGGAGAAGCGGCGCCGCACTGCGGTCGCAGCGACGGACGACGCGCTGCGTGAAGCTGAAGCCCGGAGCCGCCGCAAGCTGCAGAAGCTGGAGATGGCCCAAGCTGTGCGTCTGCGGGAGGAACGGGAACGCCGCGCCGCCGACGAGCAGGCAGAGCGCGCACGCCGGGCGCAGATGAAGCTGAACGCTGCTGCGTGGACCGGCGTGCTGCGGCCAGCTGCCAGTGCTGCGCCGAACAAACGAGCGGGCTTCTGGATGAAGAAGCACTCGAAGCTGCAGATACCCGCGGCATTCCAACCAGCTATCAACGCTTAGGCTGCGAAGGTCGTGTCTGCAGAGCGAGAAATGAAGAGCCTTCTTCTCCACCTGCCCACGTAGAAAACAACAAAGGAAAGACAAAGCGTAAATAAAAAGCTTCACGGCGGCCAACCTCCCACCCCCGTGCATCGCGACTGCCGTCGTTGTATGGAATGCTCATCATGTAGACGAAGAGAGTGAGCACTTGAACGTTGGCTTCGGAGCCTTGTCGTCTTCGTTGTGCGCTGGCGTCTTGTTCCAGTCGAAGAGAAGTGGTGCAGGTCGATCCACCCACGTCTTCCAACGCCAGTCGGCGGCCAATCGTTCGCTCATGTTTTCAGTTGTTTGTTGTCCAGCCTGAGGCTTTGGGCCGGTTGCTTGTTGACCTTGCCGAGTCTGTTTTGATTTTTCTGTTATCTCCCACCTTTTTTTTTTTCTTTTCAGGAAAAAAAAATACGGCGGCGAGTTAGCGGGTGAGCCAGCCGTCCAGGCCGCCACCGGCTTGCTCGCCCCCTCGTTTCACTCAAGATCACGAGCCTTCGTCTTGCTCACTGTCTCCACGCTCTCTTCGCTCCTTTCTCCGTTGCCTCACTCTCTCTCCGTTCTTCAATTGAGCTCCACTTATGGGTACTGCATGCGCTGGTCTTGCTGGTTGCACAAGTTCGGCTCGGCCATGAGTCCCGTCTCAATACCTTGCCAGCCGTACTTGAAGTGGTAAACATGCGGCCCGGGCGTCTCTTCTCCTCCGCACGTGTGGTAGCTGCCCTTGCACATGCACATTGGCGGCGGCACGACCATGGCGTAGTTGTCGCTGGGGGAGCACGGCGACGGACACGTGCCCAGGCCGTAGCCCTTCCCCAGCGGAGTGTTCATGCCAGCGGAATATAGATCCACCACGTGATCCGGGCGCAAGAGGCCGCAGGCCAAGTGGCTCGGCACCACCACCTGCGACTGGATGAACAGCAGCTCTTCCGCCGGCACCTTGGCCCAGCGGTCCTTGGCCTGCGTACTGGCAGCCTCCAGGTCGCACACCCCGTAGGCCATGGCGTAGAGCCACGACTTGCACTCCCAGAGAACGTTCGGCTCGAGCTGCAGGAACTGCGCCACGAACAAAAAGTCCAGCTGCGGGTCCACGAGCAGCAGCGCCGCGCCGGCCAGCACGCTGGGCCAGTACTCAATGGCCTGGTAGTCAAGCAGCGCGATGTCTACCAGGCGGATGGCGTTCATGAACAGCTCCTTGGTGCCCGACGGGTTGCGCACCGGGTTGACGAAGTCGCCCATCGTGTCCAGCGGGCGCTGGTCGGCCGAGCCGCCGGCCACCATGAACAGCAGCCACGCGTAGGGCGTCGTGGGGTGCAGGTTCCACTGCAGCTCCTGCCAAGCATACCAAAAGTCAGCGAGCTCCTCGTCCTCCCTCCTCGCTTGCCTCCACTTACCACGACGTAGTCCACTTCGAGCCTCGCGAGGTCGTCCGCCGCCAGTTGGGGGCCGCCGCACTCGGCCAGATAGGCCGCGAGCTCGGCCGCCTTGGGCGGATGCACCTCCTCGATCTTGGCCGCCATGAAGACGCAAGCCAGGCCCAGCACGCGCAGCTGCCTCTGCAGGTGGCGCGCGTCGTCCCCGTACACGACCGAGTTCTGCGCGGCGGCGGCGCGGCGACGCAGCAGCACCTGCGCGTACTGGAAGGCAAAGTGGGCCGTCTGGCGCTGCAGCGCGAAGTGCGCGGCCACGTCCACGACCCAGTGCCACGTGAAGCCGAACTGCTCGAAGGCCGCCGTCTGCAGACTCAGCACGAGCGGCAGCTGACGCACCGAGTCGGGCGAGAACGGCGCCGTCACCGAGGCCTTGAGCGGCGACTGCAGCGGCGACTGAGCGGCGGGCGAGAGGCGGCTGTCGACATTGAGCGCGAGCTGGTGGTAGGACATCTCCTTTTGGCGCATGCTCAGCACCGTCATGAGGTCGGGGTTCATGGCCGACGCGGGTGTGTGGGGGTTCTACTACCTGGTGGGGTGCTGGCCTGTGGCGCTTCGCTTCCTCTGCTCCTCGCTCTTCTTCTCCTTCCACCTCTGCACTTCCCCCGTCACTTCCACACTCTTCGCTACAGAGCGAGCAAGCGGCCCCAACAAAAAAGAAAGCCAGAAACACGCGCTTAAGTACGAGCGACCATTTTCGACCTCGGATTTGGGCCGTTGACCTGAGTCTCGATGGCCTGCAGAGACTACGGAGGAAGAATGATGTTGGCTTCGCTGGTGTTGAACTGAGGTGGCCATCGAATGGTGCGCCCATGAAGGACTGCCGTGTTTTTCAGCAAACCGAAAGATGCACATGTGTTTTTGATGTCGCTAAATAAAAGGCGCTCTGGTTGCATTCTGCCAGCGGAAGCTCGAGCCTCACCACCTAGTGCCGTGCTGATCGTAAGGTAGGTGGTCATCGACCGCTCAGCGCTCGAGTGGTAAATACTCCTGTTGTGGAAAGCTTTCGGCACCAAGAATTAAGGTTCGGAAACACTGGATGAATTTGCACTTTTGTGGGCGCTGAATTCACGCCTCGATGCTGACGAGACCATTTCGCGCCAACTGCGCTAAGAAGTTGAAGATAACTTTATGGCGTGCATGTTGAAAGCACAACGCAACTCGAGCGCACGAACGAACGATAGTGCTTCGACGATAATTATCGCCCGTTGCAATTGATCATAACAGTAGATCTCCCGCCAAGAAATGGGCACACCGCGCTACACACAAACGAAACACAATTCCAAATTGGCGCCAAAAGTTTTGTGCGCGCGTGTCTCTTTTTTTCCCAGATAAATCCCTTTGCCAACACCACAACGTGCAGGCTCTGTCGTCGAGCTGTCGAGCCATCGAGCGTTCGGACACTGGGCTGGCGCCAAATGCTGCGACTCGAAGTTGGAGGTAGTTAATTATAATAACTTGGTTTTTGTAGCGCAGTCAGATCGATGCCCTCACCCTCTCAAACCCAATATGGCTACGTCAACATTTGTGTGCGCCACACCACGCAGCCTGCTTGACTCGACATGATGCTCAGGCAGGCACGGCGGCGGCTCCTTCCCTCGCTGTGCGCCCACAGCCCCCTGCGCTGCCTGTTGTCGTCCTCCAAGCCACCCGAGACCCTGGCACTCCCGAAGAATGCACATCCCAAGTCCAACGACGGCCTGGAGGAGCGCATCATCTCTGCTTTGGTTGTCAACCGGCCAGGTGAGACTCCTATGAACCATGAGTTGGCTATTATTCACCCCGACTCACGGCTACTTCAATTACAATGCTAGGCACGCTGGCACAGATCGCAGACGTGTTCGGCTACGCGGACCAGAACATCACGGGTCTGTGCGTGCGCTCCACGGTCGTGCCGGAGCTCTCGCGCGTCACCATCTCGTGCTTCTTGCGCGACCGGGAGCTGCCGGCGCTCAAGAAGCGGCTGCGCTCGCTGGTGGCCGTCACCTTCTTCCACCTCACGACCGTCAACTTCTGTGTGGCCAACGAGCAGCTTCTGCTGCGCTCGCAGCTGCTGCTACAGATCCGACGCGACCCAAGACGCCAGCGACAGTTGCTGCGCGTACTGCGTGAGTTCGACGCCGAGCTCATCGTGCCGCATGACGAGCAGGACGCGGCCGGTGATGAGCCGCTCATGGTCATGGACGACGATGCGTTCGAGGACGAAGAGGACGGCGTGCCCTTCTCGCACAGCAGCGCCGCCTCCGCCTCGCAGTTCCTGACCATGGCCGATGAGCCGGCCAAACTCATCAAGTTCATGGGCGCGCTCACCGAGGAAAGCTTCCAGATCCTCGAGACGCAGACGTGTGGGCCCGTCTTTCTCGACACGTCGCACTCGACGCTGGATCCCGAGAGCGCCTACTCGTTCTGCCGCAAGGTCGCGTCTGAGGTGGAGAACCTGCTCGTGGTGCCCACGGACAATGAGGCGACTACGGCCGACCCTGGCACGACAGACGGCGAGCTTCAACGAGGCCGCGGACACGTGAGCGACGGCGCGGCGTCGGTGCTTCGCCAGATGAACAAAAATGCGGACCCGACAGTCATGAGCTCTGCAGCTGACCCGCTTGATGCAGACGTCATGTCGCCGCTGCCGCCTACGTCCACGTTCCAGCTACACACGAACGACCAGGGCTACTTCTCCCCCAAGCGACTGCGACTGCACGCTCGCATCGCGCAGCAGTTGTACTCGTCTGCGCCTCAAGACTTGACGGTGCCCAAGTTCGTGCTGCTGCTGGGGATCCCCGGCTCGGGCAAGTCGACAATGCTGAGCCATCTCGACCTGATGGGGCAGCTGACGCTGCAGGATTTCGTCAACTTCGACGTCGACGATGTCATCGCGCTGCTCCCCGAGTTCTACCACGCCATGCTGAACGTGGGGCTCGGCAATGAGCCGGAAAGCCGCAGCGCGACCGACCCGCGTTCCAAGCCCCGCGCCAAGCTGCTGCCCGGTCCGCAGACGCGCTATCAGCTTTGCCGCGACGAAGCGCGCTTCATTCTCAAGAAGAACCTGCACAGCGCCATCATGTCGCGCAAGAACATCATTCTCCACGGCAGCGGCAAGAGCTTCACGAGTTACGCCCACACCATAGACCAGGTGAAGGCGGCGGGCTTCGACGTCCATGTCATCTGTCTGGACATCCCGACCACGGAGGCCTACAAGCGGGTGGACAAGCGCAGCAGCGGCTACGGCCGAGACGTCCCACGATCCATTATCGACACGGCGTCGGCGCTGATCACGCGCAACTTCCGGCGACTGGCGACGCGAGTGCCGAACGCTCATCTCTTCGACAGCACGGGCACCCCACCACGGCTGGTCTGGAGCAAGCAGCGCTCGGAGATCGTGACGGACCACCCGGACGACAATGTACAGCGCAAGTACGGCATCGAGTATTTAACCAAAGCACAGTGATCAATTCCTTACAAGACACAGAATGCTAGCCCCCACAACCGGTAAATAAATACGAGTTCGCGGACGAGCAGGACATA
>KV735377.1:0-19589 GCA_000500225.2 Phytophthora pinifolia | reverse complement strand
AGAGTGTCCTCAGACACTAGCGACAGAGCAGCGTTCTGGCGCGTCAGCCGGCGCTCCACAAAGGTGAAGGGGAGGCGGTTGCAGACGATCCACTCGATCCACCGGTACAGATCCCTCGTTCGTGTACTGACTAGGTGTAGGCGTAGCGGGTTCTGGCGGCGTGATGCTTCCTGGGCCTCTTGCTCGTAGTCGTCGTGGTTGCGGCGCAGGTGGTTCAGCAAGTTCGTGTAGCCGTTTCCCTTCTTGTACGGCTTGTCGCACGTAATACACTTGAAAAAACCGTTGCCGATGTCAGTGAAGAGCATGGCGCAGATTTGGCTGCCTGTGAGGACCATGGTTGACAGGGGGTGCGAAGCTGAGCCGTAGAGAGGTGAAGCAGGTAAATTTGATACTGAGAAAGCTTCTGCTCGTATTCCGAGGTCAGTAGATTGGTGGTGGACGTCCAGGGGACACTGGTGGCTGCTGCGGGCCCAGCTTGATAATTCAGGTGTCAATTATGTACAATTCAGAAATGAATTGATCTGACAGAATTATTAATTGAATTAAAGTATTCGAATACATTTTTAATGATATTATTTTTTCGGGAGCGCGGCCTAACGTTATGTCCGCGTAATTTATATAAATTTCTGCTTTGCTTTAATTTTCTAAGGTTGCTTTAGCAACAAGGTCTCCGTGTTCTGAGTCGTCAAATCAAACGTTATGGTTGCTGTAACGCCATTCCCCTTTCCAACACCAAACTCGACAGGGCCAAGTTAAGTGAGGCCTTACCGTGAGCTGTAAAAGCAAATTTCACTCTGCGAGGTCAGAGCGCCAGGATAGATGCAGAGAGGTAAGTGCCTCTGTCAGCAGCAGAGTCCATGTCAGCGATCCTCACGAGTCCAGCTGGAGCACACTTCGCCCACCCGAGATTTTCCCGCCGCCAGACAGATCAACCGCGCTGCAAAACCTGAAGTCAGGAAAATATTCCATGGCGTGGCAGCTTGGAAGGCCACCTAAGAGGCCGATTTCAACCTCGTACGGAGCGCCAACCCGAGCGGTTGTTCGACGGATTGAGCGCTGGAAGGTCTTGGCCTACTCAAGAGGCTGGTACAACATGGAATGGAAGGACTCCCCGTAGGACGAATACAAGAAGCAGATCCCGACGATGGCATTTCATCACAAGCTTCTATGGTGCTCGGCAGAGGCTGTCGCAGTCGATCAGGGCTTCTTCTTGCGGCAGAGCTCTCTCTACTGCACCGCATCTTCTCCATGGAACCCTCCATTGACGGCGGAACCAAGTCCACGCCATCATAGCCTGGCACCTCTTTGCGGAAATCATGGGTTCCAAGCGAGCACCCATCGAGTCGGAGACATGCGGGAACTGCTGCTTTCTGTATGTTGCATACGGGAAATGGAAGTGGTGACCCTCTCGCCGCGATCCCTGGACTCAAGCGCATTGAAGCTCTCCAAAAACACCTCTTCTCCCCATGGCGATAAACGAGAAACGGAGTTGTCGACCCAGCACACAGATCCTGTCAATACCGCAAATCATTGTCCGTACGTCAGTTCGTGATCTGACGTCCAAGGCTCACATCCAAGGAATTCATCCTCGCCATGAAGCTCCTGTCCGTGCTGCTGGCCGCCATCCTGGCAGTCACACCCTCAAATGCCTCCGCCATGGACGCCAAGTGGCTCTGGGAGAACGAGGCCGAGGCCTTCGTCCAATCCACCGCCAACCACACGGACTTCTTCGAGAGCTTCCGACCCAACGACGACAACATGACGTGCTCCAGTGACCGTCACGCCACGCCCTTCTATCGCCAAGTACGCGGCGCCAACCTGGGCGGCTGGCTGGTACTGGAGCCGTGGATCACGCCCTCTCTCTTCTACCAGTTCCTGAGCACACAAGCTCGCTATGGGGACAAAGCTCCTGAGAAGACGGCCATGGACACCTACACCTTCTGCACCGCGCTAGGCAAGGAGGAAGCCAACCGCCAGCTCCGCATCCACTGGGCCACGTGGGTCACGGAGGCAGACATCAAGGAACTGGCCGAGGCAGGCGTCAACTCGCTCCGTGTTCCGGTCGGAGACTGGATGTTCAACCCGTACGAGCCCTACCTTGGCTGCACGGACGGCGCCGTCGCGGAGCTGGACCGCGTGGCCGACCTGGCCGAGCAGTACAATATCGAGCTCTTGCTGGACATCCACGGGCTCATTGGCTCGCAGAACGGCTTCGACAACAGCGGCAGGTCGGCCGGCGTCAAGTGGACGTCCATCGGCAGCACGCAGCCCATCGGCACCACGACGTTCGAGCACTGGCCGCTGCGTTCGGCCGGCTGGGCCGGGGACTTCAACCTTAGCAACAACTCGTACAACTCGCTCAACTACGACAACCTCAACCACTCGCTGCACACGGTCAGGACGCTCGTAGATCGGTACGCCGAGCACCCGGCCGTCATCGGCCTGGAGCCGGTGAACGAGCCCTGGGAACTCACGCCTATTAATCTGCTGAAAGAATACTACTGGCGGTCGTACAAGCGCGTCAAGGCCCGCGCGCCGCACTGGAAGTTCGTGCTGCACGACTCGTTCCGCTTCGGCGTTCAGTACTGGAGTCAATTCATGAGCGGCTGTCCCGACATCGCGCTGGACACGCACATTTATCAGGCGTGGAACACACCAGGCACCAAGGCCGATTTCTTCGCCAACGCCTGCCAGCAGAAGTTCACCATTGCAGATATGGAGAACGAGCGGATGCCTGTGATCGTCGGCGAGTGGTCTCTGGGCACGGACAACTGCGCCATGTGGCTCAACGGCTTCAACGACAACCTGCCAGGCTTCCCAAAGGTTCAGTGTCGCATGACACCGTGCCCGGTGTACAGCACCTACCTGGGCCGGGGGTTCCCTGGAACGCCGCTCGATGTCACCGAGCCGATCCAGGGCCCGTACGGCACGGGCCAGTCCGGGCCGTCCTTCGGCAAGTGTCCCATTACGAGCAACACGACGTTCGGCCAGCAGACTGAGCAGGACGAGCGCGACTTCGCACGGAACTTGGCTCTGAAGAAACTCAACGCGTTCGCCGTGGGCCACGGCTGGTACTTCTGGAACTTCAAGACGGAGTTCGGCTCGCGCTGGAACTTCCTGGACCTCGTGCGCAGGGGCGCGTTCCCCAAGAACGTGTCGAGCTACCGCAGAGAAGACGACGTGTTCTCGGCCTGCCGCGCGGAAGACAAGGGCTCGTTCAAGTGTGCGGCCAAGCGCGGCGTGCTGCGCGACGACCTGGTGAGCGGCCTGGACTTCGCCTGTGGCAACCCGGACAAAAAGGTGGACTGCACGGGGCTCAGCAAGCGCTTCAAGACGCTGGAAGAGCGGTGCGACTGGGCGTTCAACGAGTACTGGCACACGCACAGAGAGGAGGGCGCCACGTGCGATTTCGGTGGCGCGGCGCACCTCCTGGCTGGTCCCAGACCCACAAGCGTCGAGCGTCAGAGAGCTCTGGTGACCCCCGTCGGCAACTTGATCCTGATGGGGTGCCTGGGCATCGCTGGCCTCTTTGCGGGGATGGTCATCGTTGCCACCCTCCTCGCGCGCTACAGACGCCAGACGGAGTACACGCCCATCCAGACCGAGGCCAACGAGAGGGCCTAAGAGCGGCAGGAAGAATTGTCAAGTTGACATTGTTGAAACCTGACAATAGTGACCTGGCAGTGAGTGACATGGAGGACAAGGACCTTTTATTTTCTTCTCTCTCATCTAGTTGGGAATCTGTTGTTGCTGCTGCTCGAAGAGCTCCACAACTTGCGCGCTTTCCGTGGCTTGCAGAGGCTTTTTATCCGGTCGGTACCGAACGAAGCGCGGGAAGCGAAGTGCCAGTCCCTTTCGAGCTGGAGCATCGCCATCTATGTCGATGGTCGTCCCAGCCCCGCACGTGTACGAGGGAGACTCTGTTAGTTGAGTGGCTTTGATCTCCCAGACTTCTTCGGGCGAGAGCCACACGTCAGGATGGCGGCTTCGAATCGCGTGGGACTGGAACTGCGCCGGCACCTCGTCCGTCTCGGGCAAAGCTTGTTTCTCAAGTCGAGTCGCTATCTCCGACAGTTGAGCGTCCGAGAAGCCTGTGCCCACCTTCCCGATAGTCTCAAACTTGCCTGTTGTGGGATTGTAAGAAGCCATCAAGAAGGACCCGAACACTCCTGCGCGTCGGCCTTTGCCGTGAAAAGCTCCGATCGGAACCAGATCCAACGTGTCTGCCAGGAAAGTGCCGTTGCCATTGGCACTAGCGGACGGTTTCTCTGTCGAGGACTTGGTTGACTCGTCCGTCATGTAGTCGTGCTTGAGCTTCATCCACGAATACGAACGTCGTCCAGCTTTGTACTCGGACTCTTCGTCGTCCAGGACCTTGATCATCAGGCCTTCGCAGCCACTTGCCACTGACTTGTCCAAGAACTCACGCACGACGTCTGCGTCGCCTGGTGCATCAGTCACATTGATGTCCAGGTGCTTGACAAACTCCACATGTCCGGCCTCCTCATCAACGAGATCATGCAACAAACGTCGTCGCTCGCGCAAAGATTTCTGTGTCATTTCATCAGTTCCAGCAACATAAGTAGCACCAGCAAAGGGTAGAACGATCTCAAAATCCAGACTTCCTTACCTGAAGGAGGTTGGAGCCGTCGACGGCGAGGAGATCGAAGAGGAAGAGACAAAACTCCGTCGTGCTTTTCGTCTGCAGCACTTGAAAGGAGCGAAACGTGCCTGTCTCTCGATCCAGAGCCACCACTTCGCCCTCCACTATCAGGGACGATACCGACGACGAGCCCTGTGAATTTCGAGCTGCTAGGCGCCTCTGCATGACGTCGAGAAGCGACGAATACCTCTCGGTCACGTCCTCCATATTGCGACTGAAAATCCGACGCACAGAGCCTGATTTCTCGTTAAGATCCGGCAGGGACAAGTGCACCTGAACGCGAGCACCATCGTATTTGTACTCGCACGTAGCTGTGCGACCTGCCGTCTTCTCCACTCGATCAAGCACCGCCGCAACACTGGCCACTGGGTACGCAGACATCGTCAATACTGGAACGCCCACTTCAGGACGAGCTTTGTCGTGCATCCATTGGATTCTTCGGCCAATGTCCGATTCGTGCTGGCTGGAGTGCACTAGCTCGGCCAGTACGCGGTAGTTGGGGTGTTGTGCGTAGGCAAGCGTGACGCGATCCACCCAGTCCTTCTCTTGTGTTACAGTAGTAGCCTTTCGTTCTGCACTGGCCATTGCAAGCGCTGAAAGAATCGACTTTTCACCCATTCCAATGCGAAGGTTCTGATGCTATCGGACACAAGAGCACACACGTCCGGTTAGAGCCCTTTTGGTCAGAGAAGCTAGCTAGCTGTCACCAAGTGTACGAACCGCTAGCATTCGAACAAGAGAGACGCGTTCGTCCGAGCATCTGCAAACACAACAGCAGCAAATACTAACGTCAACACTTGCCGGTACTTAACGCCAGTCCGCTCTTCCAGCGACCTACCTGCATTGCTGCAGCAGTTTCAGCGCAAGTTGCTGCTTCCTGGCCACTCCGCCAACGCCTTCATCCTTCGCAATTGCCATCAATTGCTCGTGCACCGCCTGAATACTTAGAGACTCCCTTCTCTCTTCCAGCTCGGGGACCGCAATGCGTCCACTGTCCAGCAGCGCCTGGGTCGCCAGGCCGTAATCCGGATACGTTGCCAGCAGCTTCTCCAGCGTCTGCGAGGGGTCCAAATCCCCGTCTTGCGGCACCTCCAGCTGCTTCAAGAACCTCGCGAAGCTCTTGATACTGAAACGAAGCTCAACGCCTTCATATGGCGGTGCCAACTGCGACGCTGTGAGGTACAAGGCACTCGCCAGCTCCTGAGATGTCGGAAGGGCAAGTAATTGACGATACCCCTCGGCCAGCAGCTGCACACTAGTCGCACGCGAGTTTTTCACCTCCTGTAGTAGACGAATTACGTCTTAGAAAGCTGAAATAAGCCGGGAGGTGGTTAAAAGCTCACCTCAATGGCGGAGAAAGTGCGAGCTAGGGCCTCGAAGGATCCAGGATACTGAGGCCTAGAGGGGACATCTGAGACTGTATTTGCTGTTGTCGATAGAAGAGACACAGAGAAAGATGATACGCTGCGTAGGAGCGAGTGAACAGGTCGGGGGAGGCCGTCGTGAGGCCGCGCGCAAAGCCATCTGCGGCGCCGCACCGCCAACATTTTGGATGGAGTCTTGCAAAGTAACGCTGAAGTAAACAAGGAGTTGGATGTGACGCTTAAGTGCGTTTTAACAGTTGAAGTGGTCTGCCTCGTCACATGGATCGAATATACTTGATTTATACACACGCTACATGCTGGGCGCTTGCTTGGGCTTCCTGGCCAACCGCTTCAAGGGTTTTCCGTCCTTATCGAACAGCAGAGACTCGACGCGCTCGAGCGCCGACGAGATGCGCTGCAGCTGGCTGCCGTGCAGGTTGATAACGTCTGCCATCTCGTGCTGCCGTTGCGCTAGGATCTCCTGCGTGCTGATGGTCTTGTCCAGCAGATCCAGCAGCATCTGCTCATTCTGGTTCAGTTGGGAATCCTGCTCCGTCTGGTGGATTGCCACCAGCGCCGAGCAGTTGCTCTCTGGGGTCGCTACAACGCTGCTGTCTGTTGCTCTGCCAATGCTGGTAGCCCGGGCACTTCCACTGGTGTTAACCATTGTGATGTTTCGGTCATTGGTGTCCGAACCGTCCAGGTCATCCCCGCCCGCTTCGCTTCTCTGGTGGTCACGAAGGGCGGGCCGGAGATGCACCTGCAGCGTCGACGGCATGACGGATATTGGGGCTTCGTCGCTGGGTAGATGGAAGAAGCGGGTCATGGCGATCTTCTGGTTGAGGCGTCGGAGCAAGTCGAGGCTGAGATTTTGCTCGTGCGCTTGGTTCTCGAACGTCTGCGCAGTGATACACGATACGTTGACGGCATTTAAACCGTCGCACGGAGCTACAAACCAGCCGATGAGCAGGCCGCTCCTGTTGTCCTCCTGCTCGGGTGCGTTGCGGGCGACAGCTACTACCACATTGCTGCCGTCGGGGTACTCTCTCCGGTGTGTGAGTATGCTCAAGTTTTCATTCTCGCCAGCGCCAAAGCTTGGATGAAGACTGACACTATCCATCCAAGTGTGGCCATTTAGTTCGCATCGCCTTGACACGTGAGCGAAGAACTGTTGGTACAGAAGCGCGTCCTCGTAGTCCAAGAGCTGGGCTACGACGCCCCGGCAAGTCCCGGTAACTTTCACGACACTCCTCGTGAACGGCTCGTCCTGTTTGAACGTTCGAATGCCGCCACTGTCGGACTCTGTGCTTTGCTCAGCCCAGACGCTTCTCTGCAATTGATGGAAGTAGTCCACAGCAGCGGTGATCTTGCTGGCATATTGCGGTGGCAAGTACAACGACGTCTGCACTGTGTTATGGTCGATCGCCGTCGTTTGTTGTGACCGAGGCAGCACGTTCAATCCATGCAGAGACGCATGTAGATCCACGTCGGTGTGGGATGTTTGCGGCCGCACGCAGCAAGAGAGATCGGCGCTGCCTGTCGGAGTAGTCGTCGTTCCAGCCGACGCGATGCGCTGTTCTAACACCTCGGAGACGATGTTGGCCACCGCTTCCAGCGTCGACTTCATGGCGTCCGTAGTGCTCGAGTGAGCTTCCGCGTCAAGAGCGCAAACCACACCGATTCCGTGACCTCGGACGCGAATTGGCGCCCCAGCATAGTAGCGCATCGAGTTGTTCCCCACGGCCTGCTCTTCTGCATGGAAGTGCTTATCTGCTGTGGTGTCGTCGATGATCATCGTCCTGTCCTGTGCCACCGTGTGGGCACACATGCAGCCTTCACGCGGGATGTGAGTGACGCGATCGTCCAAGCCTACGCTGGCTTTGATCCACAGCGAGGCGTCGTCCATGATGCCGATGAATGCAGCAGGGCACTCTAGTGTCCGCGCCACGATGCTCACGAGCAGGTTCATCGTCGGGTCGCTTTCCGTCGAGCGAATGGTGGAGTGTCGAGCCACCTGGAGCCGTGCAGTCTCGTTCGGAGGCACCGGTTGTGGCCACAGCTGCACGATACTGCCCCTGGTGAGCTCCGATTCCGCGCTCAGCAACGTTAGCTGCTTGTTGCGTCTGAAGGCCGGTGAAGCGAGACTCAGCACTGAAACGGTGGACAGCCGTCCGTGATCCAGCTGCGTCTCCCGTATAGCATCGTCGTTCGCCTTGATCGAGGCGTCAGTGGCGCGGATAACGCAGTACGTGCACACTCGAGTCGCGCACTCCACGTTCATGTCTGTGAGGCGAACAGCCCGCTGGCTGGAGCAACCTCCACACACCACCTCGCCGCACGTCCGGCAGTGATGTCGTCGTCGAAAGGGCAAGAACTGCTGTATGCACACGCTGCAGTGCGTCCGCATCTCATCGTTGACCCACGCATCGGTCTGCAGCAAGTTATTCGCCATGAGCAGCCCGCCTTCCAGGAAGTACATCATCTGCAGAGCCTGCATTTTACCCTTGCGCTGGCTGCTGCTTCGAGTGATGGTACCGAGTCCGCCCATGTTGAAGTGATCCCCGTCCGCGAGAGTTGAGTGCTGCGCTCTCTGTGGCGGTGGTGGCGGGGCCGTGCGGGCCTTGCCAGTCGAGCTCCAGAGCGTGGGCTGCGGGTCAAGTTGACCTGCGCAAGACGCGTCGGTTCACGAAGTGAGCACGCCGGTTTCCAGGCATCGAGTGATTGAGCTCCGCCGCGTTAGACGATAGTTTTCCTTAGTTTTGGTCGAAGCTATGCCATGCTTGACACTTTCGATGCTGCTGGCATAGCGATTCGCCTCGGAAGCTCCGGTATTGTCGCCCTGGTTAGCAACATCCAGACCCCGGAGCCAGAAAGCAACGCTCACGCAGTGTTGGTGCCCTCGGAGTGGATGAATAGAAGCTTTGAAGCTTCTGCTCACGGGGTGGCCTGGCGATCACCTCAGCGAACATGTACTTTTGAGCATGCGATCTGCAAGGCCGCCGTTTGGAATCAACCCTGCTGTTGGCCTCTTTCAATTGTCGAGTTGGACGAACAGCCGGATGACCGGAAGGCCTAAAAAAAGCGTATATGTACATGCAACCGGACAACTTTCTCAACTTTCTCGCAGCAAAGAATCTGGCCCATGAAATCCTGGCGCTGTCAGTGACGAGACCACCGGGCTCTTGCACGACACGGTAGCGCGAGCACGAATCAAAGCCCAAGTTGAAGGGTGCCCTCGGGAAACCCACTGACACGACGACGGAAGGCCCGGCAGCGCCTCTTGCTTGGGCGGCCATTGTGTTACCTTATTGTGATGTACATGTGCTTCATTGCATTCGCTTCAATGTCGAGCGCCGCTGAGCTTCAACAATGGCCGAGGCAGCAAAAACGCAGTGCAATGGTTACACACTGAGCGAGCGGCAGAGATGGGCCACCGAGTGCATTGCTCCTCGCTCACCTGCGGCACACGCTAGAATCGCGCGACCCTCTCTCAAAGTCGATGTTGCGAAACCAAGTACGCACCGTACGTTAGCACTTTTGTATCATAGGCTAGTCACATACATTTCGGAAGTCCCAGTTTCTCATTGCCTGCTATACCGACTGTATCAGTATGCACAATCTCCCAATATCGCGCGTAATATATCAATTACTAGAGGTGTTTTGCAGAAAATGTACCCTTTGCCCGCCTACATTAGCGGAGCCAGTTCAGCTGGCAACCGGCACATCCCATTTGCTCGAGCGGCGACACCTCGCACCGCGCCAGGACCTCTTCCCCCTGCTAACCTCTCCGTGCTCCCTACAGAGCTACTCGAAACCACCATGGGGTGCATCAACAGCAAGCCCAAGAACTACCCGTCGGGTCCCCAGACGGGCCGCTACAACGAGCCCAACTACTCGGACCTGACGGCCAACGTGAACAACGGCGGCTTCTCGGGCCACCAGAACCAGAGCGGCGGCCGTCGCCAGCCCGCCCCCGTGCCCTCCAACCCGCGCAACGGCCGCAACAACTTCGGCTCCTCCTTGGGCCCCAACGGCGGCAACCGCGGCGACTCGGACGCCTGCTTCCCGGAGCTGGTCAAGTTCCGGCTGGACGAGAGCGAGGTGCTGCTCACGCGCAAGGTCTCGAGCGGTGCGTTCGGCGTCGTGTGGCTGGGCCACTACCATGGGCAGCCCGTGGCCGTCAAGCGCATGATCGACGGCGAGGACGAGGCCGTGTCGTTCTCCCGTGAGATCGAGACCATGTCCAAGCTGTCGCACCCCAAGATCGTGCGCTTCATCGGCTGCACGTGGACCAACAAGAAGGACCTGGGCGGCGTGTCCGAGTACATGGACGGCGGCGACGTGCGCACGCTGCTCGAGACCCGCAAGATCGAGCTGAGCTGGAAGAAGGAGAAGATCTCGATCGCCATCGACATCGCCGAGGCGCTGGCCTACATGCACTCGCGCTCGCCCAAGATCATCCACCGCGACCTCAAGTCACGCAACGTGCTGCTCAACTCGAGCATGGTGGCCAAGCTCAGCGACTTTGGCCTCAGCCGTAACCGCACGTACGAGGAGACGCTTACGGCCGGCGTCGGCACGGTGCGCTGGACGGCGCCCGAGGTCATGCTGGGCGACAACTACAGCGAGCAGGCCGACGTGTACTCGTTCGGTGTGGTGCTGAGCGAGCTGGACACGCGCGAGATTCCGTTCGAGGAGAAGAGCAGCAAGACCGGCGCCGGCGGCGCGCCCGACATGGCCATCGTCATCAAGGTGGCCAAGGGCGAGCTGCGACCAAGCTTCGCGCCAGACTGCCCCGACGTCATGCTGCGTATTGCCCGAGCGTGCCTTCAGTTCGATCCGGCGCTTCGCCCCAACAGCGACTCCATTGTTCAAATGCTCAATGATGCGAGGGTCCAGCTGCAGGCGATGTCATAACCGCCGTCCGTCGAGCCCAACGGCACCACGCAGTAGCGTCTTCTTGAGCAGCTATGAAAGCTGCTACCGTCCTTCCAACCCTGTCGAGTATGAGCGAGTTGAGCTGCCGCGGTGTGACTCAGCAGCACGAATCGAAGTGTTTTGAGCACAGCTGGTGTGGTCTGACGCAGTGAATGACGGGGACGAGAAGCAAAAGACCGGGTTGATGTCTTGCGTTGTGCAGCTTGGGGGCGAGGAACGACAGAGATGTTAGATTTGGTTTGGTTGGGTCAGGAGTGAGTGCACAGGGGATGATCGAGGCGGTCGAGCGTGGGGCATCAGCGCCAGCGGACCGGTTGTTCTCGTTCTTCTCGGCGCCTCTGGACTGGCTTGTTCCTTTGTTTAATTTTTAACCCTTAGCTCGTAGTGTTCATTCCGTCGGCGCGTTTCCTCCTTTATCATCCATGAAACACGAGTCATTTCTGCATCTTATCAGAACCGACAGTCTACCGCGATTTGACCCGATAAATCCGAACTATCCACGCGTCGGACGTGAACACGTGCTCGAAATGGCGGAGGTCAATGTCGCGCTCTGGGATTCGAAACCGGCGGTTCATATCCCAACCAAAGACCGGCTGCTCGTCCTCATTGGCTGGAGCGCTCTGCACTTGGTTGAACTCGAAGTAGCTGAGCTTGTACAGGACGCTCTCCGTCACCGCGAGCGTGGCATTCTCGTTGAAGACGTATCGCCCGTTCACCTGGAACTCGGACTCGACCACATCGTCAGGAAACACGCCCTCCGAGATCTTGACAATCCACGGCAGCTTGTCGAGATCATCGCCAGGCATTCCAACATTTCCGCCAAACAGCAGGAACACGTAGTCCACGTCCAGACTGCGTAAAATCGGCAAAGCATCTTCTTCGCGTGAGGCGAGCACACGCCCGACGGTCGCGATATGCGTGTTATTCCACGTGTTGTTGTCAACAAGCACCGTGCGGTTCGCCAGAGTGGTGATCTGGTATCCGTAGTCCCACCAGCTCAGGATTTTGGCATCCTCAGCGGTGTTCTGTCGCAGCCACGCAAATGCTTCGCGGTAGTCGTCATGTAAGTTCTTCTCTTTCGTCGTCATGTTCATCTTCTCAAACACAAGCGACGTGGAGGAGTACACCTTCTTGGCGATATTGCTTGAATGTCGAGCATGAATAACGAGGAGCAGCTGAACCATGGTAACGACAAGTAATTAGTGACAGCGTCCAATGTTCACAGTCAGAGCAAGCACGCGTACCCCACAAGCGAAAACGAGCAGCTGAAGTGGCCTTGGAGCTCTTTGCTTTTCACTTTCCATCTCGGCTTGGAACCTCAACTTCGCCCCAATAGCCGAAAACAGGTCACCAACGTGCGACTTCGTTGGATCTTCTTCCTCTTCATCTTGCGCCGCAACACTGCGCTCACCGTGGTTGTTCTGTCTCTCCTTATCGGCTTCGGGAGTTTCAGCGGTTGGTTCGCTTCGCGTGACAGCCACAATCTTATGCATGAAACCAGAAGCTCCGACTGCCGATAGATAGCACGCTGCTGGCGCTAACGTGAGCAGCAGTCGCACCATGATACCCGAGAAGTAGAACGCGAACGTGCTGTAGACGATCATAAATAGGGAAGCAGCGTCGAGCTTCTGGAAGGAATAGTAGACCCCCAGAGGAATGAAAAGCATCGCTGGTCCAAGAGAGAAGTAGTAGGCCGACCACACAGTCGGTTGATGCTCTCCAACTGACGCAATGATCGGGATGTACTTGGACGCGTATGTCGGGTCCAGAAGCGTTAGACTTCGACCGCTCCACTGAAGCTTTCCCAACAAGAAAGCAAGCAGCAAACCGCTGCCGACGATAGCTGCACCAGCCCTCAAGCACGCTCGAAGAAGTCGCCTGAACTGATCTCTTGGCAGCTGGGTAGACACCCACTGCATGAACGCAAACGCTGAATACACCATCAACACAATCTATCAGCCACGTGCCGTACAATAAATGGAGTACGTCTCACTGACCTTGGAGAAGCACAAACACCCCGTGGGAACCTGCATTTTCACCCTTGAGAATCGCGTTGAAGCCGATGAACGGCACCTGCATCGCGCCCAGCGTCGCTAGCGGGTAAAACGTCGAGTACGAAACATACACTTTGGCCGAGTACCGCCCCGAGAGCAGCAACGCCAGCACGTGGATCGGGACAATGTTGATGATAAACACGTAGCCTCCCCAGGACAGCGCCATGGCGAAGAAGGAGACTGCGGTCAAAGCCGCCCAGAACATAGCCCCCGTGTTCACCGCCTTCACCCAGAGGTAGAAGGTGAAGATGAGCAGGAATATCGCGATGCCCTCGTTGTCGAAGGAGCCCGCCGTCGAACGCGAGATGTAGGCGGGCGAGACACTCAGCAGCATGGCCGACAGCAGCGCCGTCGCCGTGTTGCCCGTAACTTCCCGCGTCAGCATGAACTGCGCCACGCATGCAAATGCTGCGACCGTTGGGGCCAGGAAGACGCAGGCGTCGCGGATCGAGATGGGCAGCCGCAACACAAGCGTCAGTAGCCACTGCAGCGCCGCGGCGCCCGCCATGAGCCCAGGATACACGGTCATGCCAACGATGCGGCCCAACGGGTACCATGCGCGGTCGTCAAACCAGTCCAGAAGCTCGTAGACGCCGTGCTGGGCTAGGAGCTTGGTCACGCGGAAGTTAAACTGCGGGTCAAACTCGTGGATGACCTGGCGGGCGGAGGGAGCAGTTAGAGCGCTGGCTGTACGGATAGAAGGGAGAAGGGGGAAAGGAGACGCACACTGCCCCATATGACGACCGGGAAGAGCCGAATGGCGAAGCTCAGCACGCAGATGAGCGCCAGCAGCACCCCCGTCGTGAGCGGCGTCATGATGGTGACCTGGATTTGGAATTCATTCTACAAGCGACCTTCCTGCGACATTGCTAGCTGGTTGAAGTGACCTTCATTCCGATTCCGCACTCGAGCGGCAACTTGCCTTTCACTCGAAGTTTGTAGCGCCAAGGGAAAGGAAAACTAGGAGAGAAGACATGCCCGTGACGAGAGGGAGGGCGCGCATGATGGAGAGCCAGGAGGAGGACGTCGAGTTGGAGCCGTCGCAGCCGATGCAGGACACGCAGGAAGAGGAGCACGAGCAGCAGACGTCCACGGAGGGCGAAGCGGAAGCGCCCGAGGTTGACTTGAAGGAGATGGCCAAGCAGGTGAGAAGGTGTCATAGGGCTCTGACCAAGCGTGAAGAAAGTTGAGTGAATGTCGCTCTCTCGCAGCTGACGAAGACGCTCAAGCACCTGCTGACGACGCACCGGTGCGTCCTTCCCTGCCTTGCTTCAACAATGGAAACCTGTCTAACGTTGAGTACAGTCAGCTGGATAACGACGCAACCACTATCCAGGCTGGAATGGACGAGCTGCATCACATGCAGGAAGCGGTTCGCTGCTGCTTTGTGCCTAGCGATGCTTGTTCTATAGGCTAACCCACTGTGGGGTTGATTTGGCAGCGAGCACAGCACATCGTTGGGCGCCTGAAGAACGCGAGCTCGACGATCCTTACATTTGGCGAAGCGAGTCAAGATGCACATGGGCCGCGCGAGGACGACGACAATGAAGAGAGATGATGAATCAATAGGTAGCTGTTAGCCACGAGGCATGGGCAGAACCGCGGAAACCATACGTATATTTTCCCGTCACTCTACTTGCTACCTAGCGTGACTCTCTAGGCCTCTCCTACGCCCGCTATAGGACAAAGAGTTGCAAGTCGCGCATCCAAATGCCTTGCAGGGGTGTCCTCGACACGGCGTCAGAAAATCCGAGCTAGCGAGCCCACAAATCGTGCAAGCGAGTTTTGTACAGGAATGATGCCACACGAGTCTTCATCGTGCTGTCGCCTCAAGGTGGTGAAAGCCGGAGCTCACTTTTTCAACGAGTCGAGATCGTCCACGTCTTGCAGATACAGGCTCTTGTCGATGACTGCAGCTGCTGCATCAACGACCGGAGAAGGTTTCTCCTCTTCCTCGTCCTCGTCCTCCTCCTCACTGTGAACGGAGTATGCCTCATCATCAGCGTCCGCATCATCGCGGAATAGCGTCGGATCATACGTGAACAGCGCGCGACCACTCACTGCAGCGAAAAGCAGCACAGCCGCACATTAGCAAAATTCCTCGATAAATTAGGCACGCGCCTACAAGGCAGCAGAAACGTACTGAGGCCACGACCGCCGGTCTTCTTGGCTTGCTCCTTCATACGCTTCACCTCCTCAGCCTTCTTGCGAGCCAGCTTTTCAGCCTTCCACTTGGCGAGAGTCTTTTCCGTGACTGGAGTACCACCGTTGGGTCCAAGCTTGGCGCGTTGCTGCTCAATAATCTCCTCAATGGAAATCTCCGCCACCTTGTTGCTCTTTTCAAGCTCACGGTCTTTCTTGGACTTGAACACATAACCTGGGGGAAGAGCGTGGCGGTATCTATGGTAAAGCACCAAACGTCAGCGAAACCAGCTAGGGAATTACCCCCCCGAGACACCCTGAGACTCACTTGCAAGACGGGCCGCCGTTTGGACAGACCCAGAACCAGCCGTAAAGCGACTTCTCGATAGCATCCAAGAAGTACTTGCACACGATTTCAGTCTGCTTCACGTTCTTCTCGTGGTGCTTCTCGTTGACCACCTTTTCCAGCTTCTCCAGGTCCCATGTGTCAATTTGGTCTGGTCGACAGCAAATATAACACCCCTAAGTCAGTTTCTGTAGACATATGATAGAGCTGGTGGTGGTGCGCGAAGTACGCTGCCACCGCACCTGCTTCTTTTTCCGCACGGTTGTCCGTGTACAAGTTGATCTTCGCAGCCTTCTTGCCGACCATCAAGTCGTGAGAGAACTTGCAGCGGTTTCCCTACACCGCAGAATAATACGCGCCGTCAGACTCTCCGCACTGTTAGAACAGAACAACCACGTAGGAAAACTTACTTTCGAGCACACGCCAGCCTTGAAGAAGGCACAGAGCACCGACTTGGGGTCCGTTCCGGGAGGAACCTGCACGTTGCACAAAAAATCACCACCCAGCCGAAAACGTGAGTCTGGTGAACGACTAAAGCAGCGTCGTTCGAGATGGATCTACCTTCGGCTGCTTGATGGCGGCCGCAAAGAGGCTCTTGAGGTTCTCCTGCTCGGCCTTGGCGTCCTTCTTCCTCTTAGCCTCTAGATCCTTCATGCGGTCGGCGCGCGTGTTGGCGCCCTTGACCTGCTTGGTCACCTCCTGTATGTACTTCTGCACATTCTTGCTCTTATTCTTGTTCTTGAGGCCGAAAGTCTTGTCCTCCAGACTCTTCTCCTTTTGCTTCTCAACGGACTTCTTGGACGGGCCACCTCCTTTCTTCTTGGGCGGCATCTTCGCGGTAGGGATGACGGGGGGCTATGCGAGTGCGGAGGGAGGGCGAGCAGCGGATACCTGGCCGGTGTGGTTAATGCGTGCGCTCTTGGCTGCCAATGGCTCCTACCACCACCGCGCCGCGGATTGGCTGAAAATTAGCAGTCAATTTCGGACGAATGGGAGACGCGATTTTGCAAGTTAAGGCTTTACAGTATTACTGAGCCAGCTATTTAAGCTAGCGTGGCGTGAGGTCAACCTTGTATGTGCTGCAAGACGGGCTGCTGGGCACGGCCTCCTCGGCGGCAAATGCTGCGAGCGCCTCCTGCCGCGCGTTCACGTCGCGCTTGGCGTCACACCAGTCGAAGTAGTGCTTCATGATGAGCAGGATGACACCGCCGAGCAGCTCGAGTATGGACGGGATCCAGATGGGCCACAGGCCCTCGCCCATGCCGTAGACTGTGATGCAGGTGATACCGACGACGAATATGGACTGGAACGCCTTGCTGATGTCTTTCACACTTTTGGAGCGGTAGACCTTGATGATCTGCGGGACAAGCGCCGCCGAGACGAGGAAAGAGCCCACGAGCCCCAGCGTGTCGAAGAACGTGTCGAGGTTCGTCATGGCGCCCATGAATGTGCCTCTGCGGCGTCGACTCCAGTTCGGGTGTGGTGCGTTCAAGACAGCACTGCTGTGTGCCGAGTAGAACCAGGTCGGATCGGCTGGAGCGACGTTTAACCCCAAACATGCACTCGACATATTGTATGAGTGGTCGAGGCTGATCAGCGTCGACGACAGCTCGCTGGCGCTCTTCCTATGGAAGGAAGAAGTTCCTTGGGGGCAAACGTCTGTATATTGTGACATACTGTTCTACTCTGGCCTTGCCTCCCCGACGGCCGAGGCGACATCCACCTCCACCTCGGGGCTGGCGCCGGCAGCCTTGCTAGCAGCGTCCAGCTTGCGATCTTGCCAGTCGTAGTTCAGCTTCATGCCGAACACCACGAGCGCGGCGCCGAGCTCGATGGTGGCAGGAATGTATACCGGCCAGAGCCACCGGCCGAAGCCGTACGCGACGATCATGGCGAGTCCCACCACGTACGAGATCTGGTACGCGAGGCTGATGTCCTTGGCGCTCTTGGTCTTGTACAGCTTGCACATCTGCGGCACAAGCGACGCCGCTAGGAGCAGGGAACCCAAGAAGCCGAGGATCTTGAAAGCTTCAGTCATCGCGGTGTCTCCACGATTCACGCGCTTGAGTCGAAGCAGAATTGAAATGTCGCCCGAAAACCTGCAAGTCATGATGCACATCTGAAATTGTTTCGCCAGGCATGCCAAACAACACAAACATGAAGGTCCCAGCAATGCGTTATTAGACCCTTAACCTTTGCTTAATCTACCAGCGCTCACTTCGGCGTCAGTGCGAGGTTGTACTTCGGCGGAACGGGCGACGACGCCGAGCGTCCACTTTCAAGCGCGTCCGCCTCCAGGTCGAGGTTGGTCTTCTCGCGTACGTCGTAAATGAACTTCATCACCAGCAGCGTGAGGCCGCCGGCGAGTTCGATGACCACGGGAATCCAGATGGGCCACAGCGACTCGCCGAGCCCGTACACCACAAGGAGCGTCAGGCCAGCCACGTATAGCAGCTGGAACGACCGGCTGATGTCCTTGGCGCTCTTAGTCTTGTACACCTTGACGATCTGAGGCACGAGCGACGCGGCGATCATGAACGAGCCCACGAGCCCGAGGATGTTGAAGGCGAGCCCCATGGTGCTTGCGCTGCCCAGGGCGACTGACTGAATGTGCTGATTTGCTGCAGCGCGGCGGTCTTCGGAAGACTCTTCCCTCGGCGCGTCCAAAAGCCTTGACTACCGTCTCGGTGCAAATTTGTGCAACAACGAACTTCCAGCAGCTCACTCGAGTACCCAAAACGAAACAATCAGTCAAAAGTTTATTTATTTGAGGAATAGACGCGCTCGTTTAGACTCTAAACGAACGCGTCTATTCCTCGAATAAATATTGGCACTTGATATATAGCCCGACTGGAGATTCATGTGACGAGGCATCCGTACCCGCCTGTACCCGTCCAATGCCCGTCTGTACCAGACTCAGAAAGTGATGCGTGGCTGAGTTATACGTATAGTCGGATAATTTTTTTCTGTCACTCTCCATTCATCGGAGTGAGTAGGTTGGCACAGCTACGACCAAGTCTCGCTTGAGTCTTCTGCACCGGTATTTGAATGCCTTTGCAAGAGTCTAGTGATGCAAAAAAATGTGTTCGTGTTGAGCTTAATTGAATCTGAGGCGATAACGTAGTGTCACTCGAAATGCGACGAGGAGACGTCCATCTGCAGTCTACTAAATGCACATGCAGAGATAGCGGTAGCGCAGGTACTGCAGCTCCTTCTTGCTCGGCCTAATGATCAGCACCGCAAAAGATCTCGAACGCCAGAAGCACGTACATTCCGCAATTGTATCCGTCCACTTGCACTCCTAGGTCGTCGTTGTGCGCGCGGATGCGATAACGCCTCGGGGCCGCATCAGGAAGGAGTCGTACTAGTACTTCTGCGATCGCTCGGACACTGACTATGTGCGTAGACGACATGGGGTCGTAGATAAACACGTCTTTCAGCGTTAAGTTCATCATTATCCGCACCAGTGATTATTGTTGCAGTTGACCGGGATGAGAACTTTCTCGGTTGACCAGCCAGCGAAAATCTCTCGCAGAATTTCTTGTCTGGTCGTCCTGAATGTTGCCGATCACAGTGGGGTCGATCACCTTCACGTCAGGTCTGGGGCCGAAAAGTTTTTCCATCAACGCGCATATCGTCCCATCACCCAGCTTGTTGTTCGACACCAACTCCAGCGTCTCGACCTGTAGATAAAAAATATGAGTCGCTACATCTCAAACACGCAAATTCATCACCACGATAGTTTACCTTCAACGAAAGGAGTCCAATCTCCTTCAGTCGCGTTTCCAGTCCATGATCTTGTCTAGCCGCGAAAGATCTAGGCATCTCCATACCGAAAGCGACTGTAGGGATCCAGGTGAGAGCTTGTTCCACGAGCTTAATCGTCCTCATCGCGCGGTGCCACTTCTTCATCGTTGCTAACATCGACGTTGTATAGAACCCTAAGCCAATGATCTCCACAACCACGTCACGCTCGGATATCTTTGAATTTGTTCTGGAGAGATGATGTGGTGTCGGGATTCAGCCGAGTTCTCAAGACTCGTCGCAGAGGCAACGGGACCGAGCCTTTCAAGGAAACAAGC
>KV735343.1:2226-12557 GCA_000500225.2 Phytophthora pinifolia | reverse complement strand
CAACCTTTTCATGTACGTACGTTTTTGACCAATCAAGTCGCGTCGCACGGTCATTTATTGGCGCACCGTGTTGAAAATGGGTCTCATCCTCAAAAATACCAGAAAAGGTCCCAATGAGCGGTTAATTTAACCGAGATACAACGGACCGTAACCGTAGCGAGCTCTTATTACTCTGGCTTCTCTGAGTCCCCCACGAGAAGAAGAGAGCATCTTCTTCATCGAGGCTGTGCGAGCAGCAGCCGAGAGCCGAGAGCAGCCAGCGCACGCACGCACCCGTCGCCCCTAGCGCGATAATCAAGTGCAGAAAACCATCTTCCCAACGCAGTTGGAGCGGCGCGCATTGCAGGCATATAGCACGATACACGAGCGCGCGAGCAGCTTGAGTCCATGGAGTACGAGGTAACGTGGGGCGATGGCCCGCTGGGGCTGACGCTGCGCCCCGACCTAGGGGAGGATATGCCACCCGTGGTGGGCCGCATCACGCGCCAGGATTCGGCCGCGGCGCTGGCCAAGGTGGCGGTGGGCCACATGCTCGTGAGCATCAACGGCATGGACACAGCCCGCCAGGGCTACGACCACGTGGTGGAGACGCTGCAGAAGATCCCGCGCCCGGCCACACTGCGCTTCCGTGTGCCGCGCGCGCTGACCGCCGGACCCAGCGTCTTCCGCGACCCGTCGCGCAGTGCCTCGCGCCGCAGCCGTGGCTCGACGGGCACCACGTGGTCCGAGTCCAGCAAGTCACCATCCAGCGTGAGCGGTACGCCGCGTAGACGCGAGCAGTACACGGTGGTGTGGACGGAGGGTCCGTTGGGCATGATCCTCCGCCCCGACGACGACGACTGCCATGTTCCTTGCATCCGCAAGATCACAGGCAAAGGAGCGGGCACGGGCATGGAACGAGCGACGGTCGGAGACATCCTGGTGGCTGTGAACGGCCAGGAGACCAAGTCGCTGGGCTTCCGGAGCACGATTTCGCTGCTAAAGACAATCCGCAAGCCGGCAGTGCTCAAGTTCAAGCGCATGGGGCGCCGCATCTCGCGCAAGAGGTCTTCGCAGGCGTCCCCTGGTGGCAGTCGCAGTGTAAGCGGCATCCCGAGCGACATTGGAGCGTATGACATCGTATGGCGCGAAGGCGACCTGGGTCTCAAGTTGAAGCCCGGATACCGGGACGTCCCGGTTCTCAGTAAGCTCACAGGCAAGGGGAACGCGAGTGGGCTGCAGAACGCTATGGTGGGAGATGAGCTGGTGTCGGTGAATGGCACGCTCGTGGAAGGAGGAGCATATCAGGACACGTTGCGCATGCTCAAGCACTCGCCGAAGCCGGCAGTGCTGCGTTTCCGCCCGGGCAAGAACCGCCGCGAATCCCTGATGTCGGTGGCGTCGGTGCGGTCGAACCCCAGCACGGTGCGTGAAGTGACGATCGTTGCGGACCGCCAGCACGTGGTGCCTCTCTACAACCAGAACACTGCTCCGCCCGAGCCTGCGGGGCCGCCGCCGCCGATCAAGACTGGCCGGACGGATCGTGATCGCTCTGATCGCGAGCGGCAAAAACGGAAGAAGCGCATTCCGCTGGACGTGGCGCGCGAGCTGGTGGCCGCGTCGCAGGGATCGGACTTGAACCACGCCATTTTCGCCGGCATTCCCATCACCGCGATTGAGGAAGGCTCGAAGGAGGCGCATCTGTTGCGTGTGCAGGCCAAGCTTTGCATTTCCAACCAGGGGAAGGCAGACCGCAACGCACCAGCGAAGGAGGCGCTGTCGCGAGCGGAGCAAGAGGCCAAGGTGCTCCAAGAGGCCTTGGAGAAGGTGAAGAGCCAGGCGAAAAAGTATGAGGAGATTCTCGAAGCGCAGTCGCGTGAGCGCGTGCTGAAGATGGCGGTGCAGCACAAGCCCAAGGAGGTGGTGAAGCGGCAGAACAACGTGATTCACGAACTGGCAGGCGTGATCTCGGGCTTTAAGCGCGACTCGTACTCCGATGTGGACATTGTACCGCCCGTGATTGAGGAGAACGAACACGTGCAGAAGATCATGGACGACCTCCAGAACGTGATGAGCATCCCAGTGGTTGTGCCGACAGCCAAGTTTTGTGCCGAGTGCGGCACGACGGAGAACGAGTCGAAGCTGGACATGGATGACGATGGGGAGTACTACTGCAAGGACTGCTGGGAAAAGTTCCTCACCCTATCTGGACCCACTCCGGCTTCTGCAGAGGGAGAAGCGCACGCTGTTGTGGCTCCGGCGCCAGTGGTGGAGGAAGAAGTACTGACAGCACCTGAGGAGCCCGCCCCGGTTGCCCCTCCGTCTCTTTCCGCCTCCGCCTCCGCCTCTGTGGAGGCCGAAGAGGAGGTTCCGACTCGACCTATGAGTATCCTGTCTATTGAAGACCGAGAGACCGAAGAGCAGAAGGCTCGTATGGAGGCTGAGCGGAAGCTGACGGAAATCAAGGAGCTTCGTCGATTAGGATCGATGCTGCCCGAGCGAACACTACACAATAGCAATGCGGATCGATCTCGCCGCGAGCGTCGCGGGTTGGAGGAGTTGGCACAGGCGCTGCTTGAAGAAGAAGAACGCGCTCGCGCGGAAGGTAACCTGGGCCTGGCCAAGAAGCTGAGTGCCCAGCGTGCGCGTACGATGGCCGAGGCGGCTAGGGAGGGCCCGCATCCGGGTATGACGCCGTTCATGTCGATGGGCAACTTGCTTGCTTCCCACGATACCGAGTTTAGGAACGGCCATGGCAGCCCCCTCAAGTCCAAGACGGCGTCTCCGATGGTGGCTGAGATGCCGCTGCCGTTGAGCCGCTCCATTAGCGCAGAGCCGAGCGTGCCTCCTCCTGTGCCGGCTCCAGTGTCGCCGCCGACTTCGCCAGAACCAGTGCCGTCCCCTGTTGCGGCAGCTGACCATCATGACGAAGCTGTAGCAGCGGCGGCGGTCGGAGCCACAGCAGCGGTGGCGGCTGCAGCTGTTGCAATGGAGGCTCCTGGCTCACCAACCACGACTGCCGAGGCTTCGTCTGGAGGTAACGACTACGCCGACGTGAACTCGGACGAGGAGGCGGAAGACCAAGTGCATATGAGCGACACCGAGGAGGACGTGCTCCGCGAGGTCGAGGAGAAGAACTTTGCCTTAGCGCGGCAGCTGGACGAAGCCCACAGCGTTATCGAGCGGGCGCGGATGTCAATTAGCATGTCCGGGGACGACAACGACGAGGAGGCCAACGACGGCCTGAGCGATGAGCAGATTAGTTTATTTAAGAAACTAACGAGTCAGGCGGAGGAGCGCATGTCCATGGTGGACCGCCTGCACCCGCAGGACGACTCGGACTCGGATTCGGACTCGGACTCGGGGGAGGAGGGGGAGGAGGAGGAAGACGAAGGCGTGTGGATCTAATCCGGCAACGTAGTAGCAGCAGCAGCGGCGGCGAACAATGCGTGGCGGTGGCTCGCGCAAATCGTCGGCTGGCATACGGGAGGAGAGCGCAGAGGACCTGTACAAACAAGCAAGCAAGCGGCCGCCCTCGCTTTAGATTTGGTGCTTCGGATTGCTGTCGTTCGGCAGTGGCTTGGGAGATCCGCGCGCCATGCCATCCCCCCGTAGTGGTGTTAGTGCCTAGTATGTGAGTAGCTTTAGCCTTTTTCCTCCTCTGCGTCGCGTCGCATCATAAGACAAAGAGAAGCCCTTTATATTCGTTGCACCTCGTCGTGCTAGTCCTGCAACACGTTAAGGTGGCAATCAGCACAATCGCCGCTTGTTATTGGCCAAAACTCCCATCCAATCACAGTACTCGACCCCTCTCCCACCAACTTGACCGTCAAAAGGGAAGTCTATGACCATGGTGGACGCCGCGCCCGCCGCGCCTCAATACGCTGCGCAAGGAGAGCAGAGCTTCATGGACAAGATCTGGCCCGTGCTGCGCATGTTCTTCACGTACTACGCCATCACCTCCGCCGTGAACATGTTTGCCCCGAAGATGGCGCCCCACGCGCCTTCCTCCGATGCGGTTGCCCAGAATGCGGGTAACCCCATTGGCCCATCTCCCTCGGCACCCGCACCCGCGCAACTGCAACTTTTGCAGAACGCTTTTCACCTCGGAGACCCCATTAACCTCAGAGTGTATGTCACTCCGGACGAGCTCTTCTCCTTCGCGGATGATGAAGACACCGCCGCCGTGGAGAAAGAGCAGGAGACGCTGCGCTGGTTTGAGAACGCGCTCACGTACGACGCCACGACCAACACCGAGCGCGAGGACGGTATCTGGGTGCGCCAGCTTAACGTGTCCGTGGACGACCACCTGCTGACCAACGGATCGCTGTATGCGCACGTGTTCCTGACCAAGGACGGCCACTCGCCCAATCCGGCAGACGGCTCGTACGACGCCATGGGCTCCATCCACCGCTCGGTGGAGCTTACGACCTTCCGCCCACCGCCCAAGATCGTCAAGAAGCACAACCTGCTGACGCGCACAGCCAACGAAGAGGAGAAACAGAAAGAGGAGGAAGCCCAGCAGCTCGCCAACGCCGACTCGGACGTCTACATGTCCATGTGGAAGCCTTCCTTCTACGTGAACGTCGTGCTGGATCACGCAACGTATTCGGCCCGTCAGCCACCACCACCCTTTGTGTCGACCGAGATGAACGTGGACAAGGAGGCCGGGCTCTACTCTCCAGTATTGTTCATCAACGAGTTCTGGCTGCTGGAGGAGCACCTGATCCCCGTGAACGACACGCTGACGTCATTGCCGCTCGAGATCTCGTTCTACCCGTTGCCCATGTACAAATACGCGCTATACACGCAGATGGAGCAGAACTTCCGCAACCAGGAAGCCACCGGCGCATCCTCGAGACGCGATACGGACAGTATGAAGAGCATGTTCATCGAGACGAACTCGTACCTACTGGCGGTGACCATGGTGGTGTCGCTTCTACATTCGCTCTTCGACTTCTTGGCTTTCAAGAACGACGTCAGCTTCTGGAAGAACCAGAAGTCGCTCGCAGGTCTGTCGTTGCGTACGATCGTGCTCAACACGTTCTTCCAGCTCGTGATCTTCCTGTACCTGATGGACAACGACACGTCGTGGCTCATCCTCGTCCAGTCAGGCATTGGTCTCGCCATTGAAATGTGGAAGATCAAGAAGGCGGTTGTTGTCTCGCGCGACGCCGACAACAAGCTCGTCGTGTCGGGCGTGGAAAGTTATGAGGACTCACCCACTGCTGAACACGACCGCGTGGCTGTGGCTCACCTGTCTTACGTTCTGTATCCGCTGATTGTCGGCCAGGCGGCGTACACGCTCATGTACGGTGTCCACAAGAGCTGGTACTCGTGGGTCATCTCGAGCCTGACAAGCTTCGTGTACGCGTTCGGGTTCATCATGATGACTCCTCAATTGTACATCAATTACAAGCTCAAGTCGGTGGCGCACCTGCCGTGGCGCGCCATGGTGTACAAGTCGCTGAACACGTTCATCGATGACCTGTTTGCCTTCGTCATCAAGATGCCGTGGATGCACCGTTTGAGCTGCTTCCGTGACGACCTCATCTTCTTCATCTACCTCTACCAGCGCTGGAAATACCCGGTGGACGTCAAGCGCACGAACGAGTTTGGCCAGGGCCCTGCTGAGGAGGATGCGGCCAATGCTATTGAGGGTACTGCGGACAACTCTGCTGCCAATGCACTCATAGACGGTGATGCCAATGCTGAGGCTCTTGCCGCTGCCGTGGATGAGACGGAGGAGATTCCGCCACCGCCAACGACCCCGCCGTCCACGGAGTATATGATGTCGAAACGCACCAACACCCTCGACGAGCAGGCCGTGAAGCAGGAGGAATAGGCGTCTCGTGCTCTGTAGCAAGATGCACATAGATAGACGGAGATCCGTGAGCTGGAAAGTGAGCCTCGCAAACTCGGTGAGCGGACAACATTGTTTTGTCGAAACGAGTCAACCTGTGCAGTCTTCGCGTAAGCATCTTGGGCTATGACTGACGACGTTTTGTGAAAAGGCGCTGGACGACTGCTCGTGTGCAAGGCACACCACACTGCAAGAGAGAAAGCTGGTGAAGGCGGCCAGGATGCTGGACCTTTCACCGGGGCTCGGCGTGGGTGGGAAAGAGCCGACGCTGGACGACGATGCCGACATCGACATCTCGCGGGTGTCGGCGGGGGATCGCGAGGCTATCCTTGCGCGCGTGACGCCCGACGACAGCACGCCTCCTGACGCCTTTGCTCTCGCGCAGAACGAGATCCGTCGTGAAGTACGAGTCGGATGCTGAATTTGTCGCCAGGGGTGCCTGCTCTAATGATTCCTCCTGTGTAGATGATCGACCGTGGCATCCAGCCCAAGGGATTCTACAACGACGACGCCGCTCGACTCCAAGAGGAGTTCAACCGGGAACACGCGTCGGAGAAGGAATCGCGCATGCAGCAGAAACTTCAGTTCGCTGCCAAGAGTTACCTTCGCGAGACTGTCCATCGACGGAGGTTGGAGCGTGAGAAGGAGGTGCGAGAAGAAGTCGAGGAGATCGCCAAGAACCCGCAGCTGGAGGTGTGGCTTGGACTGGCCAAAGCTGACGAGACGCCGAAGCACGCAGATTTGCGGGTTAACAGTATTGGCGCGAGAGCGCTTTGCAAGACGCTGGCATTCACGCACTCGTTACGGTCACTCAACCTGAGCCGCAACGCGCTCGATGACGCTACGGGCAAGTGGCTGGCGCTTCTTCTCAAGCGCAACACGTCGCTTCGACGTCTGGAGCTCGAAAGCAATTGTCTTGGACCCCTGGCGGTGAAAGATCTGGCGGAAGCACTGAGCACGAACGAAAGTCTGGAATACCTCAACCTGGAGAGCAACCCGCTGACGGACGAAGAGAAGGATTTCTCCGGCGTGGCAGCTCTGGGTAGTATGCTTTCCAAGAACAAGACGCTGCGGACGTTAAACCTCTGGCGAACACGACTCGGTGGAGAAGGTGGGAAGCAGTTAGCGCTCGGTCTCGCTCGCAACGCTACGCTCGTGTGTTTGGACGCGGGGAACAATCGCATCGCCACTTCAGATGCCGTTTCCCTTGACGTGCAGCTCAAGAAGAACCGCGTGTTGTTTGAGCAGCAACAGCTTCAACAGCAGAAGCTCCGCGAGTCGCAGTGGAAAGCGGCCGACAAGGCGCGTGAGCGGCAGGACAAGCTGGCGAAGCGACAGGAAGATGTAGGCGGGGGACTGTTCGCATTGTCGCTCAGTGTTGGTAGAACTGATTCGTTGTGGTGTACTGCAGGAGGAGTGGATGGAGAAGCGCAAGCTGGAGCGTGAGCAAGACCGCGCGATGCTGGAAGAAGAGCGACAGCGCGTGCTCAAGATGGAGGAGGATCGGCAGCGGCAAGTTGCAGCTCGTAAGGCAGCTGAATTCGCGGCCAAAGCTGAAATGGAGAAGAAGAAGCGCAAGAAGAAGGGTGGAGGCAAGAAGAAGAAGAAATAGGGTGCTGCGAATGGGGTGGGGATGGTATCTGCAGCCAGCCCAGCTCCTCGTCAAGCCTTTTTGGCGCGAACCTTGACGCTCGGCTTCTTGACGGCCGTCTTTCGCCTTGGGCTTTTGCTTGTTCTCTTGTTCCCCTTCCGTCCCTTTCGTCGGGACCTGCGCTTCTTACGTAGCGCCTCCAGCCTCAGCCGTCGCCTCACCAGGAAGCCCCGCACCAGCGCCTGGATCCTGAGGATGAACTGGAACAAGTTGGCGTCACGGTTCCGGCGAAGTCGCTCAGCGAGGTCCATCGCTCGTTGTTCCTCGATTTGATTCCGGCGGTCCTCGTCGATACGAGCGAAGTACATTTCAAACTTGGCGTTCGCAGCATCCAGCCGAGCGAGTTCCGCGCGCTCCGCTTCAATCTCCGTATCTAACTTGTCCATCTCGTCGTCGTAGCGCTCAATGATCTCGCGTAACGCCGTCGCATCGTGCTGCGCGTGCTTCCGCTCGTCCGTCTCCGCTTGTTGGCTGGTCTGTCTCACGCGCGCTATCGTCCGCTGCATAGCTTCGAGCTGCTCGTGTGCGTTGGAGTTTTGCGTCTCGAAGTTCGACATCGCAGCCTGAAGAAAGTCTTCTCGCTCGCGCGCGGTGGGGTCTAAAATGTCATCAGCGGCGCGCTTGGTGTCACGCAACTGAGCTTCAAGGCGAGTTCTTTGAGCTGTGAACTTGTCGGACATCGTGACTCGCCCTTCACGAGCCTGGGCAAGCTCGAAGGCCACTTGATCTCGATCATCCTCAATCTCGCGCAGGCGGAGCATCCTATCTCGAAGACTTTGTGCGAGCCGTTCGTCCTGCTCGAAACTCGTGGATAGCGACGCATCGGTGTTGATGACGAGCTGCATCCAGGCATGTCCTAGACGTGACATGGCAGGCGACACGCTTGTTGCGCTTAGCTTCCGCAGCGCGTCGCGTGCGGTGCGGTCGTCCTGTGTATTGAAACCAATACTACAAGTGAGAAGGAAGTTGTTGAGAATTTCTATCCTAGACACGACAACAGACCTTGAGTTTCTGCAGTACTTGATGCAAACTCTTTGGGAACAGACGCAAGGCAACGGGGCCAGACAACAGAGACTGCACTTCAGTATGCTCCTGCAATTCATTTTCGTCTCCATCCTCCTTGGTTTCTGGACGCTCGTCATCGTCCAAGTGTTGCTGAGCTATGAAGCGAAGAAGCGCAGCCTCAACCACAAACTGAGGGAAAGAGAAGTCACAAGCGTCAGGCTCATCACTGCGTGGTCAAAGGAGCAGCATTGTTTACCTGATGATGCAGCGCATCTCGAACTGCAGGCTGAAATACTGCGTCAACGTTGGCAGGGGCTTTCTCAGGAAGTGTCGCGAGAAGCTCCAAGTTTTGCACCGTCGCCTCGAGCAAACTCATCAATCGATCTCCATCCAGACGGACAGCACGCTCCATCCTAGCTCGCGCTACACGATACCAGCAACAGCGGCAGTGTGGGTTTTCACCCCCTTTTTACCGTATTTTTAGGGGCCACCAACGTCCCATGTCTTCCTTCGCCTTCACTCGGCTCAGCACTTCATCAAATCGTCACTTCTTGGTGGAATCCCCCTCATTGCTGCTCATACTGCTGTCGCTGCTTGAGCCTCTCGGGCTGCTAGAACCGTCGCTGTCGCTCCCTTCTAGTTCCTCACTCACATCAATCTCCTCGTCCTCGATACCCAAACTAATCTCATCCGTCACCTGCTCAATAATGCGATCCACCGCGCTCTTCCCCTGTAACGCATCCTCACTAGCCGCAGTAGCCGGCCCACTATCCCCCTTCAGTCGCCGCAGCCTCTCAGCCAGATCGTCAACATGCGGTGCTAGCCCCGGCTTCTCATTCTTCAGTGCTGCCAACCGAGCCGTTAGATCCGTCTTATCCTCCTCAGCTTTCTCCTGTTCAGCTGCAAACCGGCGCAGCTCCTCCAGCCTTGTACCAATATCCATGGTCTTCTCCTCCACCTGTAGATCGGTCGAAGGCCCCACAACCTCACGCTCCCTCTCCTCCATCTTCCGGATCGTCTTCTGCAAGTCCGTCCTCCTCGCCTTCAGCAGCTCTCTGGACCTGTCGTCCGGAAGCACCTGCTCCGCCTGCCAGAAGCCTCGCTCCGCCTTCTTGTAGAGCTCCAGAGCTGTGTTTCTGTCCTTGCTCTGCTGGGCATCTTCTAGAGCTTTAAAGGCATCATCCAGCAGCTTCTTGCTGGGGTCAATCGCCTGTTGTGGCTCCTGTTCCTCCTGTTCGCCCCGCAGACAGCGCAGCAGCCGCTCGCGCGTGTGCTCCACGTCCACGAACAACTCGAGTTTCTGCGCCATGGCCGCCGTCTGGTACAGCTGCGCACGTTTCACGTCGTCCATTGGCCGCACCATCAGCTGCAGCAGCTTCTTGCTCTCTTTGGCGTCTCCACTGCGCTTGACGGCGTCTGCAGGGCGGGTTTCCAGCACCAGGTACTTCACTTGACCCAGTTGCAGCACCATTTGGGGTGAGCTCCAGAATGGCAGCGCTTCGCGATGGACCGACAGAGGCTCTTGGCTGTAGCGTGGCGAGTAGAAGGTCGTCTTGGGCTCCAGCAGCAGCCACGCTGTACCCTGGAAGCGGAGCTCCGACGTCGACATGTTTGGACGAACGATGATTACAGAGGGTCGCGGCGATATGAAAGGGGGAAAACCTTATAATTATAAGGACATTGGATACCGTGCAGAGCCCAAGGAGTGTAGTTCGAATCAAATTCCATTTTTTAAGTTTTTCACCATGAAAGTCGATGAAGAAAACGGGAGAAATTAATGCAGCCAGAAAATGCATCCTAAAACAGACAAAATGTCCTGCAAACGCAGGACCA
>KV735335.1:642-23316 GCA_000500225.2 Phytophthora pinifolia | reverse complement strand
GAATGTATATTTTTACCTTTGGCAAAAACGAACGTGATTGATTACATCATCCCTATATGGTGTATCCACACCATCTTCCGTCATTGAAGCATTCTCTCTTCGAGAAGCCCTGGCGTCATGGACGACACCACTCCCCCGCTGCCGCCCTCCACGGCCTTGGACTCGTCCCCTGCGTCGCCTCAACCGGCTTTTGATGATCTGCATCAGCTGAGGCTCAAGATCAAGACGCTGGACGAGCGCGTGTTCGACGTAGAGGCGGCCGCGTCCATGTCGGTGGCCGACTTCCGCTCCAAGGTGGCGCTGGCCACGGCCGTGCCCGAGTCCCGTCAGCGCCTCATCTACCGCGGGAAGCTACTTAAGGATGGGTTCGCGCTGGCTACCTACGACCTGCAGGATGGCCACACGGTGCACCTGGTTCCCGGACGACCTCAAGCCCCGGATGAGCCCGGCCCGGCCTGGAACCTGACCAATCTGCGGTCGGCTTTGCGCCGCTCGGAGGGCAACGTGGCCGGCCAGAGAGACCAACCGCTTCCCATGCTGCGCGAGCTGCTGGACGAGATGGACGAGCCATCGCCGCAAGACACAGTCGAGGCCATGGGACTTGGTGGCCTGACGCATGCCCGAGCAGGACGCCAGGACGCGGCGGCGCAGACTGCAGACCTGGAGCCCATCACGCAGGGAATCCTGACGATGAGGACGGTGCTGTCCACGGCCTCCATGGCGACGGAACGGCCGGCCGAGCTGCAAGTGCAGATGGAGGAGCTAGAGGGGCAGGACCAGCAGGAGGAGCATAGTGTACATCGTGGCCCGAGGCAGTTCTTCGTTGGCCAGTGGCTGGACGTCAAGGACACGGTGAACCAGTGGCTCGAGTCCACGGTCATGGACATCGCAGAAGACAAGGTGCTGATACACTACCACGGCTGGCCCACGCGCTGGGACGAGTGGATCGACTTGGACTCGGACCGCATCGCCGCGTTCCGCACGCGCACGCTGCACACGCAAAGCGCGCAACGGATGTCGCCCGTCCCCACGACCCGGGTGCCTAGTGCACCTCGAGTAGGCGACAATGACGTACGCAGGATGGTGGTCGACGTGCGGAGCCTCATGCGCGAGATGATGCCGCACATTGACCGACTCGCGGACCTGTGTGAAGACGATCTGAGACGGGAGCGGGAGGGGAATCACGCGCCGCAGCAAGAGGGGGATGTACCTAGCACGAGTTCACATGATGGCCAGTCACCCGCACCTACCGCAACGACGCCAGAGGATGGCCAGACGCGCGAAAGCGAGGTGTCGGAAGTGGCCCACCTTGTGGCGCCTCTTTTCGATCGCTTCGGCCGCTTGTTGATGGATTCGGTGCGGTACTTTGACCCGCTGCTGCGACCCGAGCTGCGTGGAACGTCGCAGCGACAGCAGGAGCGTCGCTCGACGGTGCTGCGTCGCGGCCACGGGGGATCTGCTCAGCGCCAAGCCGCAAGTGTGTCGACTGCGATGGAAGTGCAAGACAACGCGCTGTCGATTCGGGACTTGATTGCGACGTCTCCGAACACACCAAGCGAGTCGAATCAGCCCAGACGCAGCATCGATGTGCACATCCACGCGATCGTCGCTCCGGCGTCGCTGTCATCCTTCGCATCGCTCTCCCGAGGCAACAACCACCGAAGCAACGGCCCTGACGCTGGTGTCTCTGCTCGACGCGTTCAAACGCCGTCCACTCCTCCGGCACGTCGCTCCTTCGGCTTTGATGAGTCGAGAAACTCGGAAAGCCGTACCAGCGACGATGAGGTTGACCACAGTCGGCTTCCCTTGTTAGGCTCGTATCGCCATCACAGCCATTCGCAGGCAAGCGGACCAAGTCAGCAGCAGCGTGCGGTGGCGACGGATCTGGACAATTTTCTGTCCGACGACTTTTTCGGCACTTCTTTCGGCCGTGACGACGACGGAGATGACAGTGACGGCGACTCTAGCATCAGCTACACGCACTCCGACGCGATGCAGTCGGGTCGGTCGGCGTACCGTCCTCCTTCGCCGTCTGGGATCTTTTCTCCAGGTACACCTAGAAGCGAAGATAGCCCGCAGCACAGCACAATCGGAGTGATTCCAGAAGTGGCTGCCGCTGAAGAACGACTGCGGGCTGAGGCAGCGAACCAAGCGCGGAATGAAAGTGGCGCCGGCGACAACGGGCGAGCGTCGTCGGCGTCAGTCGAGTCATCTTCCTCCGCTTCATCGGCCGGCTTTCCTACTTTTCTGGAGGTGATGCGTCGTACTCTCAGTGGTGTCCGGAATCTTGTTCATAACGAGACTACCACGAGTAGTCCTTCGGAAGAGATGGGTCAGTCGGTGGGGGTAGTTTCGGGGTTTTCGCTGCCATCCAGCTCTTCCTCCTCGTCGTCTTCGGCCCCGGCGTCCCCAGCTGTTCATTCGCCCAGCGAGAATGCGACTCGACGTCCGCGTAGTCCAAGTGAAAGCAGTGTCGAGGAAGACCTGGATCTGGATGAAGTGGACTAAGCTCGTTTTGCGTTTGCATAGGTTGAGATAGGGACGACGCAGAAATGCTTCGCTGGATGAAGGTGTATATTGAATAGCCGTTTCAAGAGTCTCAGGTATGTCGAGTTGACCTGCTTGCTTGCACAGGGCACGCGATTGTGCTTCTAGAGCTCCTCTTTTAGCTGCTTGACTGGGTATGGAAGGTTCAACCGCTTCAGTTTGCGTTCTGCGTCCAGCCAACATGACACGAATGCAAATCGAGATCCGCTTGAAGAAGCCCGCCCGGAAGATTGAGCCCCCGCCTTCGTACCAGCAGGCACAGAGTATGCCAAGTTCGGCGGTGGTTGCACCCCTGGCTGATCTGGTGGGAAACAGGAGGCGGTCAAGCTGCACCAGTGACCGCATTTCGGTGAGAGACGAGGATGTTGAATCGTACGCAGACTCGTTTGAGACCGACGACGGTGAAGTGGACGATGAAGAAGGACATGGAGGTGTGCCAGCTGATAACTCGTCCGATCTGGCAACGAGTGAACGTTCGAACACGGTTGCGAGCGAAAGTGACGATGGGAATGACAGTGAAGATGACGCTGCCGATATCAGGAGCGGAGGCGAAGAGGACGACGAAGGTCCACACGATTCGGTTGAAAGCGAGTGTTCCAGGGAACCGAAAGCGCGAGTCAAGGCCGTCAAGAGAGAGCGCGAGCGGCAAACGCTGATCTACTACGACCAGCACACGTACACGGTTATCTCGCGCCTACGAGCTGTCAACAAGCGCCTCAGCCACCAGCTCGAGCAGCAAAGCAAATTGGTGGCGCACCTGACCGAAGAGAAGAAGCAGCACGTGCAACAGATCGACAGTTTGCGGACGGAAATTCAGATGCACAAACAGACACTTCGTGCGCAGCACGCTTCCACTCCGGCCCATGGGGGAAAGAATCCTGAAGCTTCTCTGCCTGCTGTACCGAGACCACCGACCAGCTCAAGAGATGAAAAAGACGAAGGAGGGAGAACAACCACGCCTCGAACCGCAGTGTCTCCGTATCGACGACCGCCAATGTCGCCGTCTAGCTCGAGTCAACGGAAAAGCCCACGCTTGAAGACACCGGTGACGCTTCCAGCAGACCAGCGATGCTCGTGTGGAGGCAGGTCGCAGTCGAACGAACTGGAGGTGTGCATGGTCAAGCTGGATAAAGCAGAGGAAGAGCGGAAGGATCTCCAGCAGCGACACGCGCATCAATTGGCCAACTACTCGCACGAGTTGTCACGGCTCGAGCGTCTTCTAGAGAAAGCTCACGTCGTGACTCAAGAGAAAGATAACGAGTTACGTCTGCAGCGCACGCGACAGCTTTACTGCAGCACGCCTACTACACCGAGCAGCTCGTCGAGCGCAGCGCACCGCCGAAACAGCAACGTTGGAGTGCCACCGAACAGCACGGCAGGTCGACGAGAGAGCTTGCAAGTGAAGAATATCTTCTCGGACGACATTTGGAAGGGACTTCTCCCGCTACCTGCCACGGCCAGCAGCTCCAGTGAAAACCACCCGCGTGAGACGATCACAGTCTCAACTTCACCGCTGACACCTGTGTCGTTCACTTCTCACGTCGGCCGAGCATTCGAGCAACTTCTAAGTCACCAGCTCGTGTCATTGCATGACAACACACTGGATCGAAGCACGCGCGATTGGCTGCAAGAAGTGCGGAAGTGTGGCTCGCAAATGCTCACGCTGCACCATTCTTTCCAGGTGATGGCCCGGTCGCTCCAACACGTGGCCGAGAGTACGCACATGTATCAACTGGCCGAGGTTTTGACGGAGGAATGTCGCGAGCTGCTTCAAGCCGAACAAGTGATCGTTCTGGTAGTTGACAAGTCGGAGCAGGAATTCTGGTGTCGTATGCCGTCGCGGTCGTCGACTGCGGACCCCGCGGAAGGTAAAGCGACGGACTCTAGCAAGCTTCAAATGGGGACAGTGCGATCCGCGTTGCCTCATCTGAGCAACGCGCTCGGGTCTCCGTACTCTCTTTCAGCAGCGGTTCCGTGTGGCTTGGCGGCACTGGTATACCACACGAAGCGCCCACTGCTGCTACCCGCTGGCCAAATAGTTCACCACCCGAGTTACTCTGTAGCTTCTGACAACGCAGATCGTCTTGTGATGCACCCGTACGCTTCGACTCTGTTGGTCCCGATCTTACATGACACTCACGTTCTCGCGGTCGTGCAAGTTTGTGGGAAGTTGACGAAGGTGGAGGCCCTCGGACTTTCGATTGCTCTGGAGCGATGCGATGTGTTCACCCCCGAAGATCAAGCGCTGTTGACACTATTGTGCCATTTCTCGAGTGGGTTGTTCCCCAAAGTGGCCTACTTCACGGATGTCGAGAGCAACAAGGTGAACGAGGAAACGTTCATCCAGTTGGCCCCCGAGATCTTCACATGCCTGCACTTCGACGAACTGGGCAAAGTTGTGATTGAGAACGCCAAGAACATCCTGGATGCAGACCGCTGTTCACTGTTCGTAGCCGACAGCGCCACGCGGACCCTCCACAACTGGCACAGTGACATCAGCGGCGCCGGCGTTGAGGTCTACCAGCGGTCAGGGCAGAAGGCAGACACCAGCATGACGATCCACTTTGGCCAAGGCATCGTCGGCTTGGTCGCTGAAACGCAGAAGCCCATCAACATTCCGGATGCGTACGACGACCCGCGATTCAACTCTGCTTGGGATCAGAAAACCCACTATCGAACCAAGAGCATGTTGACCGTGCCCATTATCTCGAACGTGGGGACAACAGAGAAACCTCCTTGTCGGTCAAGCAACGGGAAGACGGACTGCGATTCGGAAACGGAGGAGCAAGAGACTCGTCGGCCAGATCAGACGCTGCTTGGCGTGGTCCAAGTCATTAACAAGTCAGGAGGCGCTCCGTTCCGTGCCAAGGACGAGTTCTTGCTCCAAACGATCTCCAAACTCATCGCCTTGGCCATCGAGAACTCGCAGCTTTTCCAGAGAAACCAGGAACTCTGCTGGAACGTAGGCAAACTCATCGCAGACGGAGATCTCGTGGAAGCCATCGTGAGTCTCGGAACTGCAGCGGAGCAGATCATTGGCGTCGAAGGTGCTGCTGTCTACGTTGTGGACCCGGATACACACGAGTTGGTGACGTTCCACCACAAGCGTCGGTACCGGATCGCGCTGTCCAAAGCTGCCTACGCTGGGTCTCTGATGGAAGACGCTGTGCTTTCGCAACAACTCACCATTGTCAACGATGTCTCGAAGGCTGGCTCGTTCAACGCATTCATCGACAGTCTAAGTGGCATTCCTGCACGCAACGTCTTGTTCGCTCCATTGCTTGTTGAAGACGTGGAAGGGGTTATCCCTGGGATGAGCAGACTGGCCAGAAGCAGCGACGACGGCGCGTCACTGGCAGCGGAGTCAGGTCAGAAGCTCGTGGGTTTGCTTCAGCTCGTGAACATCAAGGGACGAAAGACGCACTTTGACCCGCACGACTTGTTCCTCTCGATCGTACAGAGCCAAAGCTGCAGCGTGCTGGCTGCCATCCTGGAGAAGCAGCGAATGCTACGACAGAAGGAGCAGATCGCGCTGCTGCTGGACGCGTCCATGTCGTTTTTCAAGGAAATGAGCGTCGTCGGAGTCATCAACGCCGTGTACAACGCCTGCGTTAGCATTTTCGACGCCGGCACCACAGCCCATCTCTACTTGTGGGAGGAAAGCGCCTACCCCATCGACAAGGAGCGTAAGCGGCAAATGTGGTCGTCAAAAATCTCGCCACAGGCTGCAGCTTCGCTTGCTGCGAGGTCAACTCCGCACAGCTCCATGACGAACGTTCAGCATGTTGCTACGAACGCACGCGGGGTGACGACGAGTATGAGCTTTATCCCTTCCCTGGGCGCTCAATCGCGAAAACTGTCGGTGGTGACAGACCAAACGCTGCGTGTACCCACCAGCGAGGGACTTTTCCAGCAAGTTCTCTTGCGAGGCAGCGCTGTCATCGTCAAGAACTGGATTGTGGACGAGCTGGAGGAGGAAGACGCAGAAGAAGGAGTACCTGCGGGCCACCGTGGCAGCAGCTCCAAGCCAACGAGTGCAGCGGGTCGACGCTCGCGTCCACAGGTAGACAAGTACACGATGAAAGCCAATCAGTCCGACGTTCGGCTGGGATTTATTCGCCATGCGGTAGTGGCTTGTCCTGTTTGGAGCAGCTACGGCCAGGAGATCGTCGGCGTCTTGGTGCTCTTGTTCCCTCGGGATCACCCTGCCGTCGCTGCTGGCGCTCGGAGCGAACAACTCAGTACGCTTCCCATCCTAACCCGGCAAATTTCAGGAGCCCTGGGCGTGTGCCACGACTTGATCACGTTATCCACGCGAGCGCGCAAGATGCAGGGGATGCTGGAGCTGTCTCGACAAGCGCCCAAGGCTGCAGTTTCTTTCACGCTTACGTCTCGAGGCCACTTGGGGTCATTCTCGCAGCCTGTGAACGTCTGCTCCAGCTCCTTTAGCGCTCATGCGTTGGTCGCGGAACTGCATCCTCTTGCTGCGTCCAACTTGACGGTGCACTCGTTGTATATGGATGACGAAGGCAATCGCTGGGGCTTTCAACTCTCAGGTGCGACGGCGCACGCAATGAGCTGCGAGCACTTCTTGCTGTGGATTGGAAAGAGCGTCGAGCTCCCTGCTGGTACAAGCGAAGCCGAAGTGTTCGGGAAACTTCGTATGGACTTGCAGAACGTGTACACGAAGAAAGAAGCGATCACCGGCGTCATTGACACTCGACAACAAGCTGAAGACGACGATTCCCCCGATGAGACTGCGTCGCATGTCGAATCAAGTCTACCGTGGTCGCTCCTACTGAAAGTACGACAGTTGTTGTGGGGCTTCACGGACGCCGCGTGGCAAGTGGATGTCCCTCGCGCCAGTCACGCTCTGTTCGGTGCCTTTGCCCGATACGGGGCTGACGAAGGATGCAGAGGCAGGAAGATGCTGTCGAGAAGAGAGCTAGAGCAGGCGCTCGGCACAGAGCCTGGAGGTGCTGGCGTGGACTTGGCGCCAGTCGAGTGGGACCAATTGCACGCCTGCTTTGTCGAGGAAGGAAGCGATCTGGTTGATGTGGAGGCGATGCTGGCAGCGGTGAAGCCTCAGCTCAAGAGCTTCCCGGTGGTGACGTACGAACTTGCCCCGGTACTGGACACCGTCACGCAGGTTGTTGTGAGCGTCCAGATCCTTCTCTCTAGCTGATAATTGCAGTCAGTAGCAAGGTGTTGCATCAACAACTCGTCTATTAGGGGCATGTGCCTAACTACAGCTCGTCCTTGGCCTCGGGCTCGTCAGCGAACTCGTCGACCGTCTTCTCGTCCTCCGTCGCGGAAGTCTCGGCGGATTCCGTTGGGATCGTCTCCAGGTCGTCCACCACTTGGTCGTGCGGCACCACGTTGGCGTTGTAGAGACCCCTGTACGACGGCAGCGTGAGTTTGGTCGGGTAGGCGCCTCCGAAGTGGACGGTGAGCTTGGTGGCCTCCTTGTCGCCGGCCGAGCCGAAGTCGGGCGGGCTGGCGACACCCACGGAGATCCGCAGCTGGTGGTCGCGCTTCACCACGTACGACGTCGGCTCGAAGCGGAAGACGGCCTCGTAGACCTGGCCGGGCACGATCTCACGCGAGTCGGCGCGCTTGAACGAGTGCACGTGCGAGTCCGGGCCCAGCGTCTTGTGCACCGGGTTCAGCACCGCCTCGGTGATGTACGTGACGCCAGGCCGCTTGTTCTCGTTCGGGAACGGAGCCGTGTAGTCGACGTCCTCCAGATACGCCACGAGGTTGACGTCGGGCTGGTCCACGGAGAAGAACAGCCGCAGCTCCGCCTCGCCAGTGATCTCCGTCAGCGGCAGTTCCGGCGTCAAGAACGTCGTGTACTGGTCGGCCAGCGACGCGCGGTCGTGGTAGTACATGGGGCGCAGCCCAAAGAGGTGGTCCAGCATATCCCAGCGCGAGACCACGTCCAGCGTCGGCTTGGTGCTCACATTACGAGTCACCTCGCTCTCCTCCGTCTCCGGTTCAGCCTGGAACTCCTGGTTGGCGCCAAGGTACAACACCTCGTCGCTCAGGTACGCCGGTGGCCACGTGCTCGATTCCTTCCAGCGGTTGTGCGCCATGGTGAAGTAGTGCACGGGCAGCTCGTCCTCCAGCTTGGTGATCTTGCGGCGGTTGATGTACAGGTGGTGGTCGAAGAAGCGGCTCACTTCATCCAGGTGGTAGAAGCACTTCTGCTTCGACTGGGCGAACGGATCGGCGTTGTCGACGCCAGCGTGGCTCCACGGTCCCAGCGTGAGACGGTGGTGCGTCGCGTCCTTCTCCACGGCCTCCAGCGCTTCCGCGGGCAGTTCAGGCAGCAGCGACGCCGTCTCGGCGTCCAGCGTGTTGGTCAGGTACTTGAAGAGCAGGATGCTGGAGCGCGCCACGCCCATATCGAAGAAACCAGCCGACGACTGCAGGGCAACACCCGAAGCGGCGATAGCGCCGAGGTGGCGGATGGCGTCCAGCTGCTCGGCAGTGACGCCGATCGACGCCAGCTTGTCGTCGCGGAAGCGCACGTCCTTGAGCTCCTTGGCCAGGTCGGGGTTCTTCTCGTGCTGGTAGATGTAGTTGTCGAACTTGGCGTCGTCGTCGTCCACGCGGTAGACGTTGCCGCCGAAGTAGTTGAGCATGAGGCGCGGCTTGAAGGTGGGGATCTGGCCCCATCGGATCTGGCGGTCCGTAGCTCCGGTGAAAGACGCCCAGTCGTTGAGCGCCTTGTCGTTCTTGACGCCGCCGGGGAACAGCGCGTCCTGGAAGACGTCCACGGGGGCCGAGTTGACCGACACGGCCTTGAGCGCCGGGTGGCCGCTGGCCGCCGCTAGCAGCGCGCCGACGCCGTCCAGGCCCTGGCCGAAGGCGGCCACGTGTCCGTTGCTCCACGGCTGCTTCGTGATCCACTCAATGACGTCGTAGGCGTCCTGCACCTCAGCGTCGGCGAAGTCGTGCGCCTTGGAGCCGGCCGAGGCGCCCGTGCCGCGCACGTCCACCGAGACCCAGGCGTAGCCGTTGGTGACGAACCTCTGCACGTAGGCGTTGACTCGCGGGTTGGTGAACTTGCGCTTGTAGCGCGTGAAAAGGTTGAAGGGGAAGTCGAGCGTGTAGCCGCGCCCGTGACGCGTGGGGAAGAGGATGGTGGGCACCTGCTGCTGCTTATCCCAGAGGTAGTCGGCCAGGTACGAGTCCACGGCCAGGTCGACGCCGTCGCGCATGGCCACGTACTGCGTCTCGTGGTGGGTCTGCTTGGGGTCGAAGAAGCGCAGCGACTCGTAGCGCCTCTCGCCGAACCACGAGTGGTCGTTCACGTTCAGCTCGCAGGCGATGGGGTCCTCGCGGTTGGAGATGTAGCCGGCGAACTGGTGCGCCAGGTACAGCGAGATCATGGAGAAGACGGCGTTCTTCATGTAGTATTTCGTGTTGGCCGCCGCCTGGGGCTGCGGGGCTGCAGGTGCTGCTGCCTCCGCCATGGCACTGGACTGGAAGACACTTGGGCACGAAGGGGAGACTTGCGGAGTGACGTACGCCGAGGTCGGAGCCCATCGATACGTGTACCAGGTTGATGGTACGCTTATCGGATTGGTAGGGGTATATGATATAGCAGGGGGTCGGTTAGGATAAATGTATAGTGAGAGACGATCTGTGATCGAATAGAGTGTTGGAGTGAGATGTGGACGTAGAAGGGGATGGGCCGATGATACAGTTGACAAGACAACTGACGGGCTTCGAGCCAAGGGCATCAAGTTGGTGCCCTTCCTTTCGTCCAGGCGGAGGAACACAATTGCATGGTGAGAGCGGCTGGTGACGTGTGCCTTTCGTTGGAGCGCGAGTCATGACGATGCCGGAGGAAGCAGCAGGACTAGAGTACAGCACGCGCTTTGCACTTCGCCGCACGCTCTCTGTGCGGTACAGCGGCATGCTTGGCAAGCAACAACGTCGAACGTGCACCGCCGGGCATAAATGGTTACATTGTACACGGAGGTCAAGACGTTGCAGCTCATTTAAATTAGCGTGCAGATCTATTTATTAGGCATCAAACTCCGCCGACGTCGTGAGCGTCAAGCCCAGCGCCGCCATGTCGCTCAGGAATTTCTGTGAACAGCAGCAACAACGTCTCAGTTTCTCGACTCAAAGACAATGTCTACATCCACAATGTACCTCCGCCTCCGCTTCGTAACCCGCCACGGGGGACGAGCAGTCCGTCAAGATGATAAGGTCGCTCAGCCGGTCGGCCGGCCAAGCGTCCACGAGGTCGCGCACCGTCCAGTTGACGCAGTGTGAGAGCGCTTCGCCCACGACCACGAGCTTGCTCGAGCGCTGCAGCGTCTTGATGAGCCCCGTGTTGAGACTGTGCAGACATCGATGCAAGCAACAATTGTTAGAACAAGTTCGATAGGCCGTACGTCTGTCGAGCAAGCTTACCTCGTTGACGGGTCGTACGGCAGCTCGTACTCCGCCCGCAGCGCCGAATAGTGCTCCGTGAACGGGTTGCTGCCCTTCATGATGTACTGGATTGGCTTGAGCGTCTCCTTGGCCCACTCCAATGCGGCGTCCAGCACATTGGTGACGATGTTGTGTCCCGGTGATCCGATGAGGCAGTGCTCGGGCCAGATCGAGAGCGAGAACTTGCCGCTAGCCTCGAGCGACTCGGCATATTCCAGCACGTAGTCGTGCAGACTCGCATCGCGCGGCTTCCAGACGCCGCCCGAGATGTTCTGAGCGTAGATGGTCGTGTACGGCTCGGGCGACTCGCCCGTTGCGTTCTGCCAGAAGATGCCGTGAGCGATGTGGTATCGTTGGTGCGAGTCCATGGTCAGCACCACTTGGTCCAACTCGGACGTGTGGTTGGAGATGAAGGCGGCGATGCGGGCGGCGTCGTCGTTAGCGGTGGCAATAGCGAGTGAGCCGCCGGGGTGGAAGCTCACTTGCTGGTCGATCACGAGGATGCCGAGGCCCCCTTCGTTGATCTTGTTCGCGAGGCACGCAGATGTGTCGACGTCGATCTCGTCGTAGGCGCTGCAGTTGTTGGGAGGTGTACTGATGTACACGGTGCTCGCTGCTGGAGCAGCCAGCAGCGCAAGGGACGATACCAAACATCCGAGTTTGGTGGCGAGCATGATACAGATGGGGTCTTGATGGAGGGGTTGGATGCTGGCGTCGGCAAGTTGGGAAGTGAGAACTTGCATCGGATCGCAGCCCTGGCGCGCAGCTAGCAAAAGCTATCGAGCTCACTGCATACGAGGTAAGTGGTGACACGACCGACGTGGATGTGACGTCGTGCGCGTGTGCAAATGTGGTTTTTGTGGGACACTTTGACTGTTTGTTCACCTTTGAGAGTCTTCGCCAACATCGGGCGATTCACGCGGGAGAGTAACTTAATTATGATATTGGATATTTGAACGCGAGAGGTGCTTGGCGTTTGCTTTGCTGGCTTGGAGGCCTTTGCCCCGCGCTACATGTATGTCGGAGTGAGAGCTCATTTCCCAAGCTCCTGACTCGTTCCAACAGCTATCCAAGCTCCATCAATACCAAGGTGACGTCAGCAAAGTACAGCAAATCTTCTGTTGACTGAAAAAGAGGGGTTACTGCCGTAGTTTAGTTTCTAGAGGAAAAGCCTTGATCCACACAGTACACGATCGCGTAGCGCCAGTCGTGCGGCATCTCGCTGAGTTTCGACTGTCCTCTGCTGCGGCAAGTGATGCTCGCTATCGACGCCAGAGATACCACCATTCGAGAGGAAACGCAAGCAAACGGTGCCGTGGTATTTCACACTTTCAGCCCCCACAGCGTCAGGTCGACCCCATCCAGGCGGTGGAAGTACAGACTCGGAGTCTGTCGCCTCCGGAGCTCCGTGGTCTCCTCCCGCAGAGGTGAAACTGGGGCGATACGAAGCGTTTTGCCAACAGGAGCCCTGCACCAACGTGAAGTGATTAGTAGAATACTCCGAGAAAAGTACTGTAGCTGATGAAAACGTACTCCTTCTTGAAGGGCGAGCTGCGCCAGCATCTGCACAAGTTCTCGTTCATCGCGAATACTTAGATCCAACGGTGGATACTGTCGATCTGGCTGAAGCGGGTCCATAATGTTGAGCCAGCCGAGTCGCTTCACGCATTCTTCGTGATCTTCTACCGAGAGGGTGTCGTACATCTAAAACGTAACACAACTATGGTAAGATGCCATCTCCTTGTTCTCCTCCCATTGACGCACCTGAACGAAGTTTTCGACGTCCACGATGCGAGAAAAGGTCAGACACGCAGCTCTGGCTCGTGCCTTGACTGCGTTCGGGAAAGCCGCAACCAGTTCTTGAGCCTGGGCACAACTTAGCCAGCGGTCGGCAACCAGAGCCTCGAGCAGCACCAACTTCTGCTGCAGTCCTTCCACGGTGGTGGTGAGGCGGCTCATGGTGTCTCCAGCTTTACTGCGTCCCCTGTTCTTCTGCTGTACCGCGTCTCGATCCCGAACGGAGCGGCGCAGAATTTCCCAATACAGCAGCGCTTGCATCTTCTTCGTGTCGTTAGATGAACGCTCTGGACCGCGAAGATCTTCACAAAGAGCTGCGATGTCGCTGTCGCTTGGCGGCTGGGCTAGAACCGCCAGTAGCTGCTCAAAGCGGCGTTGGCTCAGGCATTTCGTTCCTCGTGGTGGCCGTGTTGTGCTTACGTAGTAAAACACGAGCTTGGACGGAGGAGCAAGCAGTGCCGCGCGCTCTCGAGCTGTTCCAAGCAGATTGTTGAGGATGTAGCTGCTGGAGAGCAGCACTGCTTGTCCGTCCAACGTCGCCCACCGGAAGTTCTCCCAGTTTCCGCTGTGCGACGTATCTCCACGTCCTGAACGCCACCGACTGAACTGCTTCTCCTCTTGGGCGATCAATGCAAGCCTGTGCAGAGCGAGGCGATGGTCATCGCGCGTCAGGTCGAAAGCGTAGGCGTTCGTGAGTGATCCCAGCAGCACACTGAACAGCTGAGTGCCAAGCCAGCGACGCAGTGCGAGGCGCTCGAGCCACTGGTTGTGGATATCCACGATGCAAGTCACAAGGTTGGCCGCTTCGCGGTGATCGATGAGCCGAGGCAGCAACCTAGCGAGCGCTGACAACCGTCGCCCAGGCCGAACACAAGATGAAGCGACTCCTTGTCGAGACAGCAGTTGCTCCCCTTGGGACGCAGACAGATACATGCCCGACTCGATCAGGACGGTGTGCAGGAACTCCGTCTGCTCCGTGATGTTGCGGCTTACGCTGGAGGCGTTAACCAGGAATCGAGATAGCGTGGCATCGGGCATCAGTACGGAGTCCGACGGACGGTGCGTTCCACCTGCGTTGTCCTTGCCGGACTGCTGGTTCGGTAGCTTGTCGGTTGGATCGCCGTCATCGGCACTACCACCGCTGTGAACCAAGTCGGCCGTGAGTTGTCCCGTGCTCGGTATCTGCCAGGCCGTCTCCGAGCCAGCTTCGCACGGCTCGAGCCGCATCGACTTTGTCTCCACAGTATCCCGAGTAGCTTGGACATCACCCTGGACGGTGAACACCTCGGAAGTCATGAACTCGAGGAACTCGTGCATGTCGATCTCGCCCGAGCCGTCGAGGTCGTACTTGGCTATCATGCGCGCGATGGCGTCCTTCACCTCGGTTTCGTCCGTGACTCCAAGCAGTTGAAACACGCGCCGAAGTTCGTCCACATCCAGCGAGCCTGAGCCATCGGTATCGATGAGTGTAAACCCAACGCGTGCAAACAGATCGGCGAATTCGCGCTTGTGGAGAGCTCCGCTTCCATCGTAGTCGAATTTCTGGAGTAAATCTGCAAGTTTCTCGTCGCTGACCTCAACGCCGCAGCGACGTAGCGTGCTCGCTAGTTCACCGAGCTCGACGGACCCGGATCCGTCTTCGTCAAGTCGCTGGAAGAGTAGCGCCACGGGGCTAAGTGACTTGGTTGCACTCGCATTAACGCTGTTGTTGTCGACCGCGGCATCTTGAGCGGGCGGCGAAGTTGAGGGTTGAACTCGACGCTTGACCATCTCCAGCTTGACTGTCTGCCCTCGGCTCGGAGTCGACGGGAGATACTCCAACCTTGTGAAGTGATAGCGGCTTGGGTGTGATACGGCAAGCCGTAGCAGCTCGTGTGCCACCATGTGCTCGTAGGCATCGCTGAGATCCAACACGTAGCTACCCGCTGGGTCCACAGGATTGAACACGTGAAGCTGCTCGTCACCGGTCGCAGCAGACATCGTGGGCGCCGACACGTTCAAGCTGCAGTCTAGCAAGGATAACTGGCAGACGGCTGACGCTGCTCCTGAGCTTGGCCTTGGAGCGCAACTTGCATGCATCAGTGCCTTGCCTCCAGTAGCTCCCAGCGGATTCCCATCGAGTATGAGCATTGATAGCGACGCGTTCACCGCCAGACCGCTGGCCAAGCCTACTCCTCCGCGGGGTGAGATACCGTTGTAGCTCAGCGCGAGTCTTCGTAACCGCGCGCCAGACCGTAAAGCGTGGGCTAGTGAAAGCGCTCCCTTGTCCCCCAACGCGTTGTAGCTCAGGTCGAGCTCACGCAGTTGGTAATTCATGGGTAATGCAGCAGCGATGAAGGCACTTCCAGCTGCCCCAAGCTGATTCCAGGACAAGTCCAGTTGTCGCAGTGTCAAGTTCGCGTGAAGCATGGCGCCCAACGCTTGTCCACCGGTGGAACCCTTCGCTGGCTTGTCTCCGTCGTCCTCTTCTTCCTCGTCGTCGTCAAGCGTGGGCCTCCCGTTGGCAAGCATCTGCAGTCCAACTTGGTTCCCACGAAGAAAGAGGCCGTCAATGGATTTGTTGTGCTCCAGCGCTTTGGCTAGTCGAGCACATTCGCGGTCACTGAACGCGACCTCGTTGAGGGATAATACACGCAGAGTACAGAGCGTGGAGCGGATGTAGCCGCGTAACACACTTGCAGCATCGAGGCCCATCGGGTTGGACGAGACATCGAGCGACGTCAGGTGAGGCTTGTTCTCCAACGCTCGAAGTAGGCAGCTGATGCCGGCGTCGGTCAGCCTGTTGTCGCACACGCTGATGCACTCGACAAGAGGCAATTCCGGCAGACACGCCGCGAAGCGCACGATGAAGTTGTCGCCAAGCCCCTGGTGACTGAAGTCGAAGGAGCGCTTGTTGTGCTCTTTACGCAGCAGCAACGCCGGAGCCGATTGCCTTCCTGCTAGACACGCACCCAGGAAGAGCACGCGTGGAGACCGCGGTACGGGCGACGACAAGCTCATATCCCCACTCCCCACAAAACTCTGCGCCTGCTCCAAGGTCGGAAGAGATCGTCTCAAACCGGTTGAGCGTCGAAGACCAGTGGCACTCGAGTCGCTGCGTAGGGAGCCCAGACGATGGTGGTCCTGTACGTCGCGCTGCACAAATAGCTGAGGTTTGCTGTGTAGTTCGCGGTACGTTCGGTAGTACGAAGCCCGTGCCTCCGGGCCAAAGTACTTGAGTCTGACGCTGGACCCCTCGCCTTCACGATCRYTTTCAATGTCGGCTTCASCTCTGGAGAGCCCTTCTCGGGCATCCRCCGCCTCCTGTGCCGCCATCTCGGACAGCAAACGGGTGTCGTCTAGCGGAGCGAACACGAATGTACTGCGCGGCAACGARGACYGTTCACTGACCGAGTCTAAGGCTCGGATCCGTCGAGGTCGTGGTTCATTGCTTTGCCGCATGTGCTCCTCCAGCATCTTTTCCACTTCGTCGTAGGACTCCTCGATCGTCATGGGGCGTGATCCGCGTTTCAGCTGCTTCTTCGCTGTAGGAGAAGGATGCGAGACCGCTGGCGTCGTCGCTGTATTTCTCATTGAATTCTGCTGTGGGGTCCAGGCCGGTTGCGTAGTTGTCGATGGCACTGCAGGCGGACGAGTGTCCTTGCCAGTGCGGAGCGACGTGCCAACCGAGTTGTTGAGCATGCCTTTCTCCCAGCTCATACGGCCGAGGAATCGAGTCGGCGATGGTGTATTAGAGTTGGAGTGGGGTGGTGAGGCATTCTACTCTGGTGACAAGGAGGCAGTCGAGTCGGTAAGGGAATGAAGTATCTTTTGACAAGGTGCGGTGGAGACGTACATGGTGCAGAACTGTTGGGAGTTGGCTGGAGTCGGTACCTCGCTTGGACATCATGGAGCAGAGCTAGGACCGCCAGCGATGCACCCGGGCAACGTCCACTTGCAGCGGTGTCATGGCCAGCAAGCTCACCAAAAATAGTCATCATGCTTGTCAGCCGTTACGAAAATGACCGTGTTTGACCTTCATTCACCACCACATACAAATATCAAGTCAATCAAGGGTACAGTAGGGGTTACGTCTAGTGTGCACCACGTCATTCATCCTGTACCCGCTTGCTCCAGCCAGCCATTCCTCCTCGACGTCATATCCCATCGTATCAGCCCTCCTTCACAGTTCCCCTATCATGGTGCGTGGCAAGAAGATCGGACTGGGCGAGTTCCTGGGCGACAAGGCGGCGGCCTACATCCCGGAGGCCTCTCTGCCCTCGGGCCCGCGCGCTCGCGCTGACGACGACGATGGAAACAACTTCCGTGGAGGCCGCGGGGGCGACCGCTACGGAGACCGGGAGCAGACTAAAAGCGACCAGTCGGACCAGTGGCGCGGAGACCGCGGCGGACGTGGCGGAGGCTTCGGTGGAGAGCGCGGAGGCTTCGGAGACCGCGGCGGAGACGAGCAGTGGCGCGGAGGAGGTGGCGGCTTCGGCGGCCCCTCGCGCTACGACCGGCCGTCGCGCGACAACTTCCAGGCCGAGGAGCGCCCAGCTCACATGCGTCTGAACCTCGCGCGTCGTGGCGAGGGCTCGGGCGACGTGCGCAACGGAGGCGGCGGTGGCGGTGACAAGTGGTCGGGCGCTTTCGGCGGCAACAGCAACTCCGGTGGCGACCGGTTTGAGGGCGGCGGTCGTGCTGCTGGCCGCTTCGCGCGTGGAGGCGACGACGTCTCGTCCCAATTCTCCAACATGCGCGTTGGTGGACGTCAGGAGCAGGCGGCGCCGGAGCCCCTGTCGGAGAAGAAGCAGAAGGCCCAGCAGAAGCGCGAGGAGCGCAAGAAGAAGGCCGAGGAGGAGCGTCTGGCTGCGGAGGAGGCCAAGCGCGTGGCTGCTGAGGAGAAAAAGAAGGTAGAGGAGGCTGCTGCCAAGAAGGCCGACGTCGACCGTGAGACCATGAAGCAGGTGCTTGCTAGCGGAAAGAAGGGCGAGGAGCTGGCGGACGTGGCGAAGGACCTGTTCGCCAAGAACGGCCGCCCCACGGGCGCCGTCGTCTTCGAGGCTGTGACCGCTGCCGCTGAGGACGTGGCTAAGGCCAGCGCCAACTGGATCGCCATGCCCGCCTACGGCGAGCTGCTCAAGTTGGCCATGGAGGACTCGGACAAGAAGGACCAGATGAACGCGTTGTACGCGCTACAGGTGTTCCTGCACCAGTACGACTTCCCCAAGGGGCTGATCGAGAAGTGCTTCATGGCGCTCTACAGCCTGGACATCATCGACGAGTCGGGCTTCTTCGAGTACAAGTACGACGTGGACGGCGACGCGCCTGGACGCATGAAGGCTATTATCCAGACATCGACGTGGCTCACGTGGCTCGAGACCCCCGAGGAGGAGAGCGAGGAGGAGGACGAATAGATTTCATCATGAGCGTGTTTGACGGGTGCTTACGTACGGGTGCGCAGGGGGAGCAGCGGTGGGGGAACTCTGGCGGCTGCTTGGCATGGCCCTCGTGTCGGGAAGTAACAGCTTCAAATGAAACATTGCATCAATCATACGGCTACCTGTACAGGCCCAGTGGTCTACGAATCGCGCGCTGTGACCGACGTCACCATGTTCTGAACTGTCGCCATGGGCGGCCGGTAAATCTCGGGAAGCAGCTTGCGCTGCAGGGAGTTGAACGAGTACTTGAAGCGCCCGACGTTCTTCTTGGCGATGTGGATGCGAACACCGAACTCCCGCATCATGTTGGCCACGTCCTTGACTTCTTCGAGCGGACCACACTCCGTCGCGCTTCCAGATTCAATTTCCTGGAGCACATGGCGCTTCCGCTGAACCAGAAGCCTCGCCTGCTCCAGCGTCGTACTCATCGCCGTCCGGTCCTTGCCAGACTTGCAGTAAGTCACCCGGCCGCCATTCAAACTGCGCACTGCGTCGGCGGCGTGTAGCAAGATGCACGTGTTCTTCGAGGCCGAGTTCTCGCTTTCCACACTTCCGCGCAGGTTGCGCAGGATCTCGTCAGGATGAGCCCCTACGCTCACTTCCGACAGGCCAATCCCGCACACCTCCGTGAAGCGCTTGTAGTACTCGGAGATGGTGCGAAAGCTCGTGCTGTTGATCTTGCGCTGGATTGAGACGCCAGAGTGCCCCACTATATTCGCCAAGCTCTGCATCTCGTTGATTCCCTGCGTGAAAAGCACCGCTGTGACACTGATGAGGCCGCCAGTCTGCAAACTCTCCGGGAGGATCGCGAACTGCGCGGAGGGTACTGGTACTGTGATGATGTACCCCACTTCCTCATTCTTTTCCACCACCACCTCCTTGTTCGCACCCTCAAAGAGCTTGAAGGAGAAGGTTTCCAGGCATTTGATAGCCACCCAAGCGTCCGAAATCATGAACAGCTCCTTACCGTGTGATGAAATCAGGCTTTCCCACCCAATCAAGAACCCGACCTTGGCCATTTGAGCCAGCACCTTATCGTTCCTCTCTTGAAGGCACAAGTCCAGCTCCGCCATGAAACAGGTGACAAGGCTGCTCACGGATTGCGATACAGCAACGCTCTTCCTCAAATAATATTCGGTGCGCAGCATCTCGAGTCGGCACAGCATCCGCACGGCATAGTTGATGGACGTTGTCGGGTCCACACCCTCGTCCGGCTCAGTGCGAAGCGTAGGATACTTGGCATAAACCGCGGCCYTTTCGTCGCTGCTCTTTTGATCGAGCTGCCGAGAACTCTTCTTTTTASTGAACCGGTTCTTCGCCAGYGCCTTCGCTCGAGCGGCTGAAGCTTTGCGAGCCATCATAGAGTACTTCGACGTCTTCTTCTGCTTCGGCGCAGATACAACAGCCTGTTGGACTGACTCCACCGRCTCCGTGGTGGGAGCTGCAGTCGGACTGCTAGGTCCACTAGACGCGGCTGCATCTGAGGAGAAGCCGCTGTCTGTACTGSGAACCTCATCGTCGACTTCCGCCTCGTTTTCATCTTCAAGCGGAGGATAGAAAAAGTCAGGCGAGTCTTCCGGAATGAAGCAATCGCTAGCACTAACTGGACTTCCCATTGGTCGTGGCGCGCTTTTCTCCAATGCGGTTTGGAAACTGCGGATCTCGACCTCCATTTCCCGCAGACCACAATCACTGAGCCCCATTGCGTGTGCAGTCGGCGCACCACAAGTGACAGTCGCGTGAGTCTCAGGAATCATCACACGCTCTTGAACCGAGATCGAATCACGCGAAAGTGAGCCCCCAAGGTGCGCGTCACCGTCGTCCAAACCAAGTAAGTCTTCGGTTGATGCCTGCTCGTCCATCGGTGGATGCGCAAGAGATTGGGATCCGAAGTGGCGGAAGATACGGAAGTACGACACGTGCAAGTTCGTTGGGATTCCTTGGATGTCTGCACGCTTCTTGTGGAGACTCGACTTGAACGTCTTCTTCTCCTCGACCAAATGCTCCGTCAATCGAATCATATCGGTAACTTGAGCCACCTGCTTGCGAATGTTTAGCACGTGCGGGTACAAGAATTGAAGCGGAATCTCGCTCTCAATAACACCATCACCAGGGGGTGGTGAGCAATCGGCAGCGCGTATGTATCTCCGTGGCAAAACAGGTGACGGGTCCAATGTAGAAGCAGCGAGCAGGTCATCAGTTGGGGGTTCAACCGGGTTTGCCACCAGTACGTTAATGCGAAGTTGAATTTGCCCAAATACTTCGTCCGTAGCCGGCGAACGGACGTCGAACCAGTCTACCACTGTGAGCGATGACACAATTTGGCACGGTTTCGCTTCGTGGCGCTCGTTGCCTTCGGTGCCGTCATCATCGTCAAATACTGTCTTCTCCTCGACAGCCATTGCGTCGCGTACACTTTGCAGCGGGATCATCACTTCTCCGATTAAATCGTTCTCAATACCACTCATGTAGCCATAGTGCTCGTTGAAGACTTGGAAGCGCAGCCATCCGGCGAGTGGTTGGCCCGTCGAGCCTTGCTCGCTCGGGCGATAAAATACAAACTGCTTGAGCGCGTTTACGGGAGAAACAACAACACGGCTCTTCAAGACCCTCGACGCGTGGAACTTGGTGCTGGGCTTTCCATGGGGACATTTGCCGGTAGACTTGTTCGTAGACCACACCGGGTTCGGCGAATCATACTCCGTGTTGGTTTTGCCCACGGTATATCCATGCTTTCCAACGACACCGTCTTCAAACCTGACCACCACGAAGGGATGCACGCCGCTGCTCGATTCAGCGACGGCATCGACTGTGTCAGGGTCGGCACTGCTAAAAGACAAAGACCCACCACTACTGGCTCCCCATTTACCGGCCTTGATCCGATCCACGAAGCCACCTCGACCGCCCACCATACCCATCGAAAAGCCCGAAGTGCGCGATGACCGTGACTCCAGCTCAGTCGTCATCTCCGTTTCCGTACGTGGTGCTGCAACAAGACCGCTCGACCTCGTCTTCAGATCGCGCCCACAAACCACCTGGACGCGGAACACATCATGTCCGAAGTTGAGCGCCTCAGCGTCGTTGTCAAAGTACCGGCTCTTCTTGCGGTTGTAGTTGTAGCGCAGCTTCCACTCGTCGTACATCTGCAGCAGTTCGTACTGACACACGCGCAGCAACTGCAGCGGGATCTTGACACTGAAATCCACCTCGGCCGCTTCCTCGACTGCTAGCTTTGCGTTCGCTGCCTGCATATCTGCGTTCTCCTCCCGCATCAACGGGTAGAACAAGAAGCTCCTGAACAGGTTATGCTGCGCGTCGAAGAGCGGGTGCTGCTGCGGCTGGATGTCGGCGAACTGCAGCTCTACAGTGGCGCCCTCCAGCACGGACGAATGCACGGGAAGCGTCATCCTTTGCTTGAAGTTGCCGCTGGTGGCCACCGTGTATATCTCCTGGAAGGACGTGAGCGCGTAGCCGAAGACCTGGCTGTTACGGTTGGAGTTGGAGCTCTCGTCCGGGATCATCACCATGATCTGTACGTGGCGGTCGTACTCGGCTGGGTTCTTGCAGCGCAAGCTGAATCCCACGGAGAAGCGCGGGTTGCGGCTCTTGTGGCGCTCGCTCCAGTAGCTCTCGCTGTCCAGGAGGCCGTCGGCAGGTAGGGCCGCCTTGTCCGCAAAGCCCTCGCGTACGTTGTCCTCAACATTCAGCACGGGTGTCGAACGTGCCGGGATGTCTGCACCAAAGCCGAACACAGGCGTCTCTCTGGCGATGCGCACCTCCACGTTGACTTCGGTGGGCGGCTTGGGGCGCGGCGACCTGACGGCGGACGCGCCGCTCAGCATGTTGAAGGCGCCGCGCACCAGTGTCTGCGCCGAGCGCGCAGGCAACACGAGCGAGTTGCCATCCACGTTATGGCAAGACACGAAGAAGTGCAGCGCCTTGCGGTCTTCGGCCTCCGCGGTCGGGGGGATCTCCACGACGGATGAGAGCGCCACGAGCGGGAAGGATGCGGACTCGAAGCTGTCGGCCGAGGAAGCAGACGTCGGCGCGGCGGGTACGACGGGCGTGGGCTCGTCCTTGAACAGCATGAGGTTAGGACTCTGCGGCGTCGCCATGAGTGCGCGACGGCTTCCTGGCAATAATGCTGGTGTGGTGCAAATAATGTGTGACGTCATTATTTAGTGACATCAACTTTGTGTTGAAGTAGATCTTACTCTGACTGAAACAACACCTCAATAGTAGACCCTCTAAGCATACATCTTGCTGTTTGTATGAAAATTGACCTAACCCTATATAATCATTTACGCGCCGCCCCAGACGTTGTTTCGCTCCGAGGAAGCAGTAACTCTCTATTTGAGTTTTGTATGGGGTTCCCACGGAAGCTACTTCTTCGTGCTCAAACAACATTTGAGCGTTATTCAGTGTTATTTGACCAATCATGGGGCACTAGAAGAAA